>KL281605.1:3483-23092 GCA_000699545.1 Podiceps cristatus
AAGAGTGTAGAGTTAGACTAGATATAAGGAAGAAATTTTTTACAATGTGGGTGGTGAAGCACTAGAGCAGGTTGCCCAGAGAGGTGGTAGATGCCCCATCCCTGGAAACATTCAAGGTCAGCTTAGAGGGGGCTCTGAGCAATCTGATGTAGTTGAAGATGTCCCTGCTCGCTGCAGGGGGGTTGGACGAGGTGACCTTTCAAGGTCCCTTCCAACCCAGACTATTCCATGACTTCTTGGCTACAGGTGTATATAATACTTTGAAACGATGGGAAAACACTTAAAATTGATAACATACCCACTCTATAAATAATATGAATTGGAAAGTTGTTTTGTAGTATCGATACATGATTTAGGGTAGGATGTACACGCCCATTTTAATTTCATTATTTGCTTTCCAGGAGCTTAACAGATTAATTCCATACTCTCAGTCTCTTTCAATGCTTATCACCATCTATGCAGAAAAACTTGAATCATCCATCCACCTGCAGCTCTTTTATATGCACGTTCACAATCTTCTTGGGGCTTTGCTTTAAGACTCCTTTTATTCAATTAGTTTTTCTTCAATAATTTTCTAATCACAGATCCACCAATTCTGGAAGAACTTTTAGTTAGAAGAAATTGGAAATCAGATTCTTTGCAACTATTGAAAAAACCCCAAACAAACAAAACCAAACTAAAACAAAACAAAAACCCCACAACCCATGAAATAAAGTGTGTTAGTGTGTTTTGAAAAGTAGCTTCTTCCTACACATGCATATGCAATCTGTGAAATGCATTCAACCTTACCATTTGCTGTAGTTGTTCATCTCCTTATATCTGTGTGTTGTAACTTTTTGTTCCCAAATTGGACTGTAAAGTGCTACAGGTTGGAATAGCATTTTGTCATGTGGTGTGTCTGTGAAGTGCCAACTTAATTGGTAGTACTCTTTAAAGCAATTTATGGCTTGGTCTGTGTGAAATTTACATGTAACTTTTAGTAAAAAAGTAGGAGTCATAGTGTTAATAATACACTTTTTTATCATAAATACATCTGTAAAAAAATAAAACAGCCTGAATAAAAGTGCTAGCAAACAGGATACTTTAAAGTTGTGGAGTTCCTAGGCCTGTTGTATTTGCACAATCCTAATAGCTTCAACCGAAATCTGTGTAGGTCTATAAGCACCTTTCACTTCCTGTTACGCATAAAGGGTTGAAGGAGGTATTGAAATGGATCTTCCAATTTTGGCACCATTAACACAAACCTGGGGAAACTGCCTTTCTCTAAATTGTGCAGTTTAAAAATGAAAGCTTTTATTTTTACTTAAGTGATTTATTTAAAACGTAATTGTTTCCTGTATTTCTGCCACGTGGAATCGGATGGGGTACTTCAGATTTTGAGATTGCACTAGTAATTTAAATAATTTTTAAAAATTAATAATAACAGAGGAAGCAATTATATATGGGACATTGTAGGCAGATTATAGGTTATAATGATTTGCTGATGTGTTTTCCTTTGTGTCACCCCTTACAGAGAACATGGGACAATGCAAATCTCTGGAGTACCAGCACCTGCCTGCACACAAGTTCTTAGAAGAAGGGGAGTCTTATTTAACCCTGGCAGTGGAAGTAGCATTGATAGGGCTGGGACAGCAGCGAATAATGCCAGATGGCTTGTATGCACAAGAGAAGGTTTGTCGAAATGAGGAGCAGCTCATTTCTAAGCTACAGGAAATTGAATTGGATGATACTCTCGTGAAGATTTTTCGAAAACAAGCAGTCTTCCTATTAGAAGGTAGCTCAATATAGATGCTAACTGCTTCTTTAAACTGTCTTCACTTACACAACCACACAGAACTAGTGTTCCTGTGGAAACTGCCTTACATACTTCAGAGGTTTTTTTGATGTAGAACTCCCACAAAATTTTGTTTCCAATCTCATGAAAATCAAGCATACTTCAGATATGACATGACTGTAGAGATAGGGCATCTATTGACCTTATAAGCCTTTTGTTTTAATTTTGATTACATTTTGTTCTTTAGATTTGTTGCTTGTCGTAATTTCAGTATCCTGATTATAAACTCAGGCTCACAGGCATTATCATCAACAGTTCTCATGTAGCAAAACTCTAAGTGTTCCTTGTATCCCGAAAAAGGGACTGGCAACTTTGTAAGTGTATAAAGATTTTTACCTCTATTCCCAAGAGAAGAGCTCAGAAAATTCACTTAAAATTGCTGGGACACCAAGGTAACATTTTATTTGTAGCTATTAGGAAACTGACTGACTTACGAAGTTTGTATCATATGCAAAAATTGAAATATGTGGTCAAATATTGAGCCTTAAGGCCTCATCTTGTGACTGAATTTATACCAAGACAATTTGTGTTTGGGAGTTAGCCAGTGTGTTGCAGTAAGATCTGTACAAAAAACTGTATACTTTTGCCTTAACTTTTAAAATGGCTTAACATGTAGCACTTAAGCCTCATGTTCAGAGAGTAGTCTCATGGATTCTGAGGTGTTTTTTCTGGTTTTTGGCTTTTTTAATGGAAGAAAAAACTTTAGAGGAACCAATTAGCCAAAGGCATGGTCTAAGTTTTCAGTGTTTTCCCAGGGGATGGTGGGGAGTGTGGCACTGCTATAGGTACATTGTGAAGACTGTTATACAGCAGTTAGGGTTTGCTTTCTTCCTGTAAGACATCTGTCTTTTAAAACTTGCTCTAATGGAAGAGGTGCAGTATGTGTTTAGGGTTTTCAGCTTTGAGTTCACTGGTTTTGTCCAGACCCTTGAAGTCTTTGGTATCTACTGATGGTGCCATTTGAAACTGCAGAGGAGCTGCACCATGGGGAGCGTTTCCATTATGGTGTGGCTGTCCTACTGCTTTGTGGCCTTTGGACAAGAATAGCTGTTCGCTGGATCCAGCTATTAACCACCATACAGGGATCCTATGAGGAAAAGGCAGGATTTCTCTCAAATGTTCTCTGATTTGCAACTTTAACCACTGAAGTTCTTTTAATGTTTTCCTAGAGTAGTAAACAAGTGATCATAGCAGGAAATCTGCTAATATAACTACCTGCGGAATTGCTGTGGTGAGAGGTGTGCAATGATGGTCTTGCCTTACTGTGTGCTGAGAAATCTGGCTTTCCTGCAATAGCTTCAGTTTACTCCAGGTTAAGCAGAAACTTCCAGCTCACATGGAGGAAAAACTGTGCAGTGATTTATGATGCCAATCATGTCAATGGTGTTTTTATAGTTAAAGTCCTATAGACACAATAAAGAAAGCTTAATCCAATATTAAGCTGATTTCTCTGATGTTAATACAGATTAATGCATGTTGTACATAGCTACCATTTGAATGCATGGGAAAGCAGAATGTAAGACTGTTTTGCAAGAACTGTTGTAATTTTTTGCTTGACAGTTAAGTTAATGGTAGAATATATTTTCTTATAAATGCTTTGTCATGTGTTTTTCATGTCCTAACTGAGTTTCTGACTGGACCACCAACTGGCAAACATACATGAAATGGCTTCTTTCATTGAAGCAGTGCCAGCTAGTTTTGAATGGCCTTCAACTTAATTTTAAATGATTATGAGACACACTGTCAGCTACTAAATCTTCATTGACATTTCCTTTGTAATCAGCCCCAGTCTTCAGAAATGCCCACCTGTGGAGCTCAGAATTTTTTCATGCCTGGTGATTGTTTTATCTTTGCTTGTTGTCCTAAGGTACCAGTCAGAAAAGCATTGCTGAAATAGCTTGGCTGTTTCTACTGGTCTGCTCTCCTCGCCTGCTGCAGTGTAGAGTCAGCCACGTTAGTTTAAACTGCTGCTGGAAGCTGTTTAAATGACACGTGACTGCCATGAGAAAGCGTGCTCATGCTGTCATTCATCCATCCAAGTGTGGTGGGTTGGAGTCTCTAGTAGAAGTAGTAGTAACTTCTAGGATTGCTGGCTGCTCTGTGTGCAGTAATAGTCAATAATACTTAATGCAAGATTATTATTTTGAATCTTGCAGCATTTAATGCCTGCACCTTTAGTCGCTGATGTCAAACTATTTGACACAGTTTTCCTCTTAACAGGAATAACAATCTTAAGGTTGCAGGAAAAATGTAAAAGTGGGATTCCTATGCACCATGAACATTCAGAACTCAGTAGTGAAATAGTTGCATTTAACTTTGTTGTTGTCAGTTCTGACACTGCTGTTACAAAGTTGAAATACTGCACTGGCTGTGCTGATTCTGAGCAAAATCCATTGCCCCAACAATGGGGATAGTTTCCCACAACAAATACAGTTTTTAAGATCGCATAGCTATAATGGACTAACAAAACCAGCTTTGGAGCAAGATCTGACCTAGTCTTCTCTGGAGACCAAGTCCAGACCAAAGGGTTATTTAAATGTCTAATGTCAGGTGAGACATTAATAGGGATCAGGTACTGCTATGGTGATTGGCCATGTAACCAATTAAAGGTATGCACTGTAACCACCTTTCTTTTTTTTTTTCCCTGGTCAATTTTTGGTAAAGCAGTCATGCACCAACAGCAGGCATAGATATTCATGTGCACAATGTATCTATGGGGAGGCAAAGCTAGGAAAATCGCTTTCTACTTTTGCATACCATAGGCTTGCTGAGTGAGCCTCATGAAGCACTGGAACCATTCTGTTACTTGTATGTGCACTGGTAGTGTGCTTAGTACTGTACACTTTGCAGTCTGTCTTCTTGTCTCAAAGAGTATATGGTATTTAATATAATTGTAGTACATTGTATATATGTGATATGTAATGTATTTCACAGAAAATAGCTATATAACTTTACCTTTTGTACAGCAAATTGTTTCTGAATACCAGTTCTGACTGAACATACAATATTTTTAAAGGTCGAGAAGTTGGGTTTTAGCAGTATATAAAGACTGACATTCTCTTTCCTGCAGCTGGACCTTATAGTGGTTTAGGCGAAGTCATCCATCGAGAGAGTGTTCCAATGCACACATTTGCCAAGTATCTCTTCACCTCTCTCCTACCTCATGATGCTGAATTGGCATACAAAACTGCACTGAGAGCCATGCGGTATGTATTCACAAGTCACCTAGAAAGAGCATGAGTAGCAGTTGGGAGAAGGGAAAAAAGCTTGGTAATCAAGACCCAGTTTTGTTTTGTTTTGTTTTTTTCTTTTATAAAAGAAGCATTCTTCCCTTTAAGGAGAAATTATTTTGGTTCTGTCATCTGTAAAAGGAATTGGTGTCTGTAGTAACTACAGTATAACAATCTATAAATGTACAATTAGTGTTTTTCTATAACTGTAGAAACGTATTCTCTGTTACAAATCCTAGCCTCCCACTCTTGGGGCACATAGTTTTGTGTTAAACAATGACAGCTTTAGCACGTGCATTCTCTCATCTATGTGGGGGTGTGTGTGTGTGTGATGGTATTGGCGAGGAAATGAGGAAAGAGACATCTCGCCAGCAGACTCAGGATCATCTGCTGCTTAGCCTGTTTGGTAGGACTGTTTGTTCCACTGGCCTTCTCTATAGATTAACTCTCAGTGATAGATTTGAAACCATATGGTGTGGTCTGAGCCAGTACTTTTTTCTTGTGCTTCATAGTGAAGCTGTCTTGCCCCCTTTTGGGTGAATGTTGGGATTTAAATGGATTATGTCATATGACAGTGAAATGTCTGACTTGCATCCCACTTGTCTTCAGTAATCAGGAAAAAGGTGTTTCTAAGGGAGTACTTGGTGTGTGCTGACTTGGTGTGTGCAAGGCAGGCCAGATTGGTAATGGTGGCTAATAAAAACCTTCTGAAGGAAGCTTCAAGGGCCTAAGTGATCAGCAATAAATCTGTTGTCCAAATACAATGCAGGGAAGAAACTGGTCCCATAAGGATTGTCTCTCTCTGTTGAGAACCTTGTAGTTGATGGTTAACAAAGAATAGCCACAACTGAATACTAAGAGCAATCAAGTTCCAACACATTGTTTTGGTTTTGTTTTGTTTTTATACTGGGTTTTCCGGGTCATTATTATCAAGAATGATTGCACAGTGATTGAAGACCACACTATCCACATAAGTAGTATTTAGCTTCATTGGACAGGTTGTGTCCCAGTGATTTGGAGGTGTGTATTCTAGGGCTAGTTTCTCAAAAAAGCTAAATGAGGAGAAAATAATTCTATGTTCAAAGGACTAAACAGGAAAGTATGCATTAGAACAAAACATAGCTACTGTCACGTCAGGCCAAAGGTCTGTTTAGCCTGTTTTGTTGTGGGTTTGGGGGTTTGTTGTTGTTGTGGGGGTTTTTGTGTGTGTGTTATGGGCAGGTTTTTTTGCCTCCAAGAATGTCTAGTAATGGATGTTAAGGAAGAAGAGTAAGAAATATGAAGACTGATCTTGCATGCTTGCTGCTTATGATTAGCATTTTAGGTAATTGGTTGAGAAGACAAAAGTGCATTACAGATGAAACATTGAGTGTATTCAGACATATGGTCAGAAAGCTGTCTGGGCTATCTAAGTATACCTCTCTTCTTTTATCACAAGTGCATCAATAAGCCTGGTTGTATCAGATCAGTAAAATTGTACAAAATGTGGTGGGTGGGCTTTTCTGTGTTTGGTTTGGGTTGTTTTGTTGTGTGGTTAGGGCTTTTTTTTAGGGGGAAAAACAAAAAGATCAATTTTATAAAGTAGGCTTGTGTCCTTGTATTTTTAATTTGTACCTTAAAGTGTTTCTCATAGATTGTTTGTGTGGACTTTTCCTCCTTAAACTAAACTACTGAAGCCATACTGAAAGGCTGCAATAGAGATCCATCAGCAGTTTTGCACAGTGCACTGAACGCTTCAGTAAACATGACAGCAGCATGCTATTCCTTTTGAACAAGGATTTGGGCTTTTCCCAGAAACCAATCATAACTGAAAGCTTCTTTTCTAGAGGTTTCCTTTCTCAACTGGAAAAACAAGCAAGACATTGAAAGATACAAATGATGAAATCTCCAGTTAGTCATGGGTAGCTCCAGCCATCTTTTGGTATGAAGCTGTCACCTCAGCCAAAAGTTACTTTTCAAACAGACCAGCATAAGAAAGAGTTGTCTGTTTGTTTCCATCTGGTAAAATCACAGGAGACATCAGCGTAATCAGGGCTGTTCTCCATGGCCCTTTTGTCATCACTTTATGATGTAGATGAGAGTTCTGAACAATAATCAGTCTTTCTGTATTTTGATATTTGATGCTCTTTGGACATGTGTACTGCTATCTTGAGATGTAGGATGGCAGATTTAGGCACTTTCTATTCCAAGTCTGTCTGCATTCCTCAGCACTTCTCAAGTTCTCCTGAAGAAGGTTGGTTACTCTTTCCATTTGCACCAAAGTGATAATTTAGTGTATAAAGGACTCCTAATACAAACAAAATGAAAAAGTTACTTTATACTGCCTTGTGGGGGAGAAAAAGAAAGCAACCATGAGGACTGAATGTCTGTCTCATGGTTGTGAGGTTGAATGGATCAGAAGAGGAAAACTTGAGCATCTTTTCTTCCATGGCAGGGAGTAAATGGCTGTGGCAAGGACAAAAATCTCATGTGGAAATTAGTAAAGGTGCCGCATAGAAATCTGTGTGGTTGCTTATGCTTTTAGAAGTTTTATTTTTTTCTTCACTTCATTATTAAAGAAGTTAACTTCCCAAGAGCCAGCTAGTTACTCTCCAGACGTAAGTGTTTAGTATCAGTCTACACAGGTCAATGACTCATGATGGCAGCTCTGGAGTATTTTACCTCTGTATTCAAAATCATCTGTTGCTGTCCATTTTTTGAATCCTGTTTTAGTGTGTGGAACACTCAGTATGAAATCAGTGGAAGCTGAGACCATTAAGCCTTTCATGCATTTACTTCAGGTCTGCGAGGACAGGGCTGTCCTGTCCTTGGTGGTCACTTCTGTCTACACTTCTCTGATTGCAGCACTGTAACATATGGAGCAGAGCCTTGGAGAATGAGGATCTGCAGTGACCTATTTGACTGCTCACTTGGAATCTGAACTTGAATGTTTGGCTTAGTTTGGCTGATCCCTTGTTAAGCCTGGATTTCACCCAGGCTTTGGGAGCCAGACTTTAATGGTGATCTTTAGTCACAAGGTAGCCTTGCTAAAACCTAGCTAAATAATTGATGTTTGAAAGGAGGTGGGGCAGGGGGGAGTGAAGAATGCTAAATCTGCTTGTGCTTGTTCTGATGTTCCTTAATCTTGCCAAAATTGCATGAAAGCCACCAATTCACAACAGCATTTCTTTTCATAGCAAAAGAACATAGAAGCTGCCAGTGAAATTTAAAGTGACAAAAGATTTCCACAAAACAGCCTCGTTCTTTCATGCTCTTTGTCTGTTTACTGTTTTTCATAACCTAATCCATTTTTGCATTAGATAGTTGGGATTTTTACTGTTTATTGAAACCATCTAATAATGCATCACTCCCCCCTCCCTCTCTATGCTTGGAAAAAAATCAGCTGGAGAGTTTATAACGTTTTTCATGTATGTAAAGCTATATAAAGAGGTGTCTCAGAGATACTAGGGAACAGATTTGATTCTTGATACAAATCAAAGGAGGAGGTGGGTTTTTTTTCATATTGGCATGCACACACATGTCTGAAAATGTTAACATAACCTGCCCATAGTTATTTACATGGTGTGTTGTATTTATATGTGCTGGCTAGATACCCTCCTATATATTCAAAATTACCTTTCTTGGGGAATTCTTAAAGATAGTCTCATATCCTTCAGGAGCCTACAGAAAACTGATGGAACTTAAAACTATCTTACTGTGAAAAAAAGATCTGCACTCCAGTTACTTAAAGAACTTAGGTATTAATAAGAATTTAGGTATTTATTTAAGAGCAAGGAATTGTAATTTATATCTAAATGAGCTTATTCCATAAGAAATATTCTATCAGAGGAGATCATAATGCATTGGATTTTCAACATTCAGTAGTTGCAGTTTTATTGACAAAAGGGATCCAGTTTCCTTTGTCTTCCCAGATGACTTCCTCCTAGAAGATCACTTGCATATGAAAGCTGGTAGAGACAGAACTTGGGCATTAACCCCCATCGAGAAGCTAAGCACCAGAAAGACTGTTCTTCTGGATGTTATCTTATTACTGTCATTTCATGTCTCATTAACCATTCATGTCTTGAAACTATGCTTAATTGTACTGTATAAAAATGCATACTTTCTTCAGTCCTACTTTTTGCATTGGCATTTATGTAATATCTAGTGTACCAGTTGTCAAGTGTATTGTCAGGGCCATCAGCTGTTGTGGGCTGTCACTTGCGTTGTAATAGCCAACAACAAACATGTTAATTTGAATTTTCTAAGTATGGATTCTCCTTGGTGGACAAGACTGTTGTAGATTGATGTATATGCAAAGAAATTTCTGCTTCAGGATTAGAAAATGAAGTCTGAAAATTATTTTTAACAGAAACTTCCTCTGTCACTGCTGTTTGTGACCCTAACATCAGATTATATAATTAGATTACATTATAAAATGTTAGCAGGGTAAAGTTTAAGGACTAAAGTAAGTAGCCGTAGTTGAACAGTAAAATTTCCTTTTTGGTATGTTTGAATTTATTGCAAGGTCAAAATCCGAATGACTTGTTGAATATCTCTCTCCCTTACTCTGAGTATTTGTACGTGAGGAAAATATGTTCCAAATATTGAAAAATATTTACATGTTCTCAGTACAGTGGAGAACTACTCCACTTTCCTTCCTGAGGGCTGTGGTTGAAAGACTGAAACAAGGCAGGGAGAAAAGCTTCAGCTCTGTGCATGGTGCAGAAAGTCTCTGCTGCCTTGGCTAATGGGTGGCTTAATTGTCCTGTGAATTCCTGCAGATGCCCACTGATCTAGGCAAGTTTGGCAAATGGACTTTTAAGATTCCCCAAGAAGAGAAGTGGTTTTCCGGTCTCTCTCTTTTTTTTTTTTTTTTTTTAATAACCAAAAAGGCACATTTCATAAACAGTTAAATGTTCTTGCAGCTTTGGTTTTGTTCATGAGTAACCTAGTGCAGTAATGATTTAATGAAAGGGAATTTCTTTCTTATTTCAGGTTGCTAGTATTGGAATCTACAGCTCCTTCAGGAGACATGTCCCGCCCACACCACATTGCATCAGTTGTTCCAAACCGGTATCCCCGCTGGTTCACCCTAAGTCACATCGAATCCCAGCAGTGTGAGCTGGCATCAACCATGCTAACAGCAGCCAAAGGTACATTGCTGACAGTTTTGTACTTAACTAAATGTACGCTTTTAATACTGCATGTAGTAAACAGATAAAACTTGTGTTTAGGAATCCAAATTGCAGTCTGACCTGAGCTTGAAATGGGTAGAACAAACCAAACTGGCTTAAACCTGTCACTTAATTTTCCAGCAAAGTAATTAAACTAGCTAGATAGTAGCCAGACGGGCTTGATTTGAGGGTGGTGAGACAGCTTTTTGTTCTTCCGACACACAACGTAGACTGTGAGACCCAGGAGCGGACAAATCACTTCTAAAATTCACAAATCAGGATGACTTTTGGTCATGTACTGCACCAAATACCATCAGGACTAGAGGAGTTTGTCTTGTCTTTTGTTCATATGTGATTGAATTATGGAGGGTTTCTAAAAACAAAGTGTGTATAAAGTGAAATATCATACTATTGCATAGCAATGTCAGGCTTAATTATAATCCACCTCTGGATGTTTGGGGAGTTTGTTCTGTTTTGGTGATTCTGTTTACACCTTGCAGGTGATGTTCGGAGGCTGGAAACAGTGTTAGAATCCATCCAGAAAAATATCCACTCCTCATCACACATCTTCAAACTTGCCCAGGATGCATTTAAAATAGCAACACTCATGGACAGCTTGCCAGACATCACTCTTCTGAAAGTTTCTCTGGAGTTGGGCCTTCAGGTATTTCCCTTGTTTGTTATTATTACAGTAGAAGAAAGGGATTTGACCCAGTGTTGGTGGGTATAACTTTTAAGCACTGAGGACCATACCCTCTTTGGGCTCTGGAGTTTTTAGATTCTGTTTTCTGGTACAAAGCTCAATGGACTGGTAAACACAGACCAAGGGACTGCACAACCCCCTTGTGCCATTCAGGTGGAAGACGGGTGGGAGAGGCTGGCTGCAGGACACTCTTGTGTTCAGGGTTGAGAAAGGACAAGTGCAACGGGTTTCAGGGGTATACGTAGGACTGGTTAGAAAGGAAAATTAACCTGCTTGCCAGCAGTGCACTGTACTTTCTGCATGGTCTTGAGGAGTTTCTTACCATTCCTTTCCTTCCTTTCCCCTAAATGAGATTTGGTAGGTGCTTGTTGAATTACTAGAGAAAGCCAAGGTCAACCATAATGACCTGTTTCTAAGGCAGATTGTGCTAACAGCAGCCCTCTCACTTCCTTCATCAAAATCCTGTATCCACAAGCTGTGTGACGGTCAGATGCATCAGATTCATCTTGAGGTATTACAAGAACCTCAGATCAGTTTTCAGGCTCTTTAGGAGAGACTTGCAAGATAAAAGCTTCTTCTTTTAAGACGACAGCTAAGTTTTAGATATCTGGAGTAATATTGCCGTACACTGGTGAATCGCGGAGTTTACGCAGCTCATTTCAACAAAAATAAATCTCTTCATCCCTCTTCAGGGAGTTCTTCAAAAAAGCCATTCAGGGATCAGAAAACCATTTATTACTTTGCTTCAGTAAACAAAGCTCCAAAGATTTCTGGGGAAGGGATATTATCCCAGTTACTTCTCATGCCAAAGAAAGGTACTATTTGCCTATGTTTAGAAGCTAAAGTCTTTAATCAGAAACCTGAGATTCTGTGTTCTTTGCTAGCCTTTCATATTCCCAAGGTTGCTGTGCAAATCATCTTTTTTCACATCCTCATATGTTTCTGTCTTAAGTGTTTGTTTACTTGAGAGAGAGACAGATCCTTATGGTTGATCTGTGTGTCACCTCAAGAATTCATCAAATATCATTCAGTGGTAGGAGCACACTTGGAATATCCCTGTGTTCATGGATATCCCTTTGTGATGGTTGATGTCATCAGAATGTCATCAGTGTGATCTAGTTAAAGAAATATGATCCTATTCTTTCTCCTCAGTCTCGGGGTTTGGAACAAACTGATGTAGAACTTGTCCACTGTTCAATCTCAAATTTGTGAAGGTATTTTAAGAATCTTAAAGGTAGTTTGCTTTCCAGAAGGAAGATGCATAAGAGCTTTCTGGTAGTAACTCACAGCTGTGTAGATTTCTACAGTAACTCTTTTCCTGCAAGAACCTTGGTGTCAGCACTGTCTCTGATGGCCTACAGATGCCTCCCCTTTCCCTGCTCCTTCTTCCCCTGACTTAATGCCAATTAGGTTGTCTGTATTCATGTTCTAGTATCTGCCTCCTTAGGACATCTACATGCCCTAGAAAACTCTCTCCCCTTGTGGTAAACTAAACAGCAGTGCCCTCACCGATACACTGTTCCGCTGCAGTTGCAGCGATGACAAGTTGGCCTGGTTGGGCTGAAGAGATCATACCAACAGTTTCACGACTTTCACTGGGATCTCTGTGAGAGAAAAGCCTTTTATGTTGTTCTAGACTTGGGATTAATGTGTGAACTCCTGAGTTCTTCCTATTTCCAATGACAGTAGGTGTTATGTGACTCAGCAGAGGGTAGGCTTTTAAACTGGCTGTGGAAAGAGGTCATCAGCATGGCCAAATGGGCATGGAGTATCTCAGGTGTATTCTCTCCTTCAGAACCTTACCAGCACGGACACTGTAAGATCTGCAGGTACAGCAGGGTCTTCTATTCCTCTGTGTGCCTGTTGCATGCTACATCAGTGCAAGTAAGTATTACCGCACACATGCAAACAGGTACTGTTGGCAGAACTGCTGAGCCAAGTTAGTGCAGGTCATCACTTGATACATATTTGGCAAGTTGTGTCATTTCCTCCCAAACCTGTGAATGAATAAGTAAACAAACCTCCTTCCAGTGTGCATGACAGAGAGCTTTCACACTGGTGTGGGAGCTCATGGTTGGTTGGCCATTTCTTGTATCTCTTATGGGTGGCGAGATCTTCTGTTCCTCTAGACGTAAGAAATTCTTATAAAGGACCATCAAGGCAAAGTTAAGGTTATTCTATATGAATAAAGCTTGGCTTTCAGTTAAGCTATGTAATTCCTAGGGGCCTGTTGTCATTTTCAGACTTCTTGACTTGTTGAGAAGCTCTCTTCAATTGGTAGCACAGATCTTAGATGTAGAACACCCTTTTAGGAAGAGGGTACCTCAAGAATATATTGAGCAGAAGTGAAATAGTTCTTTAGCTGCACATGGTACAGTATAAATTAACTTTAGCTCTTCCTTGGTCAGGACATAAATACATGCTTTATTTGAAATCCTTGAGTTTATCATGAGTAAAGAGCCCCTCTCTTGATGTTCTCAGCTTGTCAGTTTAATCTAATGAAAGGAACCTAATTTCAGAATAGTTTGTCAAGAAACTTTTTCACATTAAGGAAACTAAATATGGTATTGGTTTTTGCTCTCGAGTTAGGACTGTCTACACTAGAACTATTATTATGCCCACTACATGTGCTGAAGACTCTTGTGACTGCTAATCCTTTTACAGACCACCACAGTGGGGGAAATCACTAGAGAAGACTTTCAGGAAAGTAATCATTCACACTGAGGGTTTTTTTTTTGGGGGGTTAACCTCCTTCCCTCACTCATCAGTTGCAGAATTCAGTCCATAAGCCTGTATTTTCTCTTGGATTCACTCTACGTGGGGGAAGCTGAAAATTCATCATGGGTATTGGAAGAGTGTTGGCCTTCAAAGTCATCTAGACTCCTTCCCTTTGGACAGAATGGGAAAAATAATTGCACTCCAAAGCACTTGGGCTTGAGACCGCTGCTTTTTTTTCTTTCAGAAAGATATCAAGCAAAGGCTGGTTTCATGATTTACCTTAGCCATATTTTCATATTTTAAAATGTCTTGGGTTGCTCCTTACAAATCAGTTTGCTTTAATTCAAAATGCTATTCTCCAATCTAGCACTTAGATTACTGTTTAGTTAACATGATACCACAGTGTCTGAGGCCAGCAAATCTGGCCTTATCCTGTAACTTTGGGTGATGTGTAACCAGTCACCAGGGTCTCAAGGTGGAAATGTTTAGAGACCAGCTTGAAACAACTCATGGTTGCTTATAACCGGACTTCTTAAAGATAATCTGTGCATTTGTGCTCCTCAGCTGTCTTTCTGTCTTAATTACCCAGTCTACTGCATACAACTAAAGGAGGTGTCAGGAATAACAAAAAGTGGGCCACATGCCACTGTGAAGTCACCTTAGGATTGGGAAGGGATATGGGTTGAGAACCCTCTTACACATGCTGCTGGCTCTAAGCTGTTTTGTGAGTGCATCTGCTGAGTTAAGTATGTAAAGATCATTGCTGAGAGCTCTGTGACCTATTATGGTCTTTATTTAATTGCTACAAATAGTAATACCGTAGTATCATCACAGATGCTGTAAGGATGACAGTACTTCCTTTCTTCATCTAGATATTTATGCGGTCTGTCCAGGTAGCTGAAGCAATCTTGATGTGCATTTTCCATGCAGTGTTTGTTTTAATGAATAAACATACTTGCCCATATTTTGGGAAACAACATAAGCCGTAACAGCAAGTGGTGTAAAGTGTAGGCACCACAGTCAGCTTTTTCTCTGATGGTTTTACAACGGAACTTCTTTGCAGGATCTCCTTGTTCAGAGAGATAAATCATCACTATGGACTTCTTAATACCCGGATATATCTGGAATCGTATATATAACTTTTCAGAATGAGCAGCCAGTCAAATCACAGTAGACTAATTCCTGTTTGTGTTGTTGAAGGCAATGAAAAGAAATGCAGATGGGAGGAAAAATTAAAGGGGTTAGTTTGCCCAACAAGAGTTGACACATTTCTACTTAGAATACTGTGCATAGAGGGAGGGGACTTGATGTAATTTAATTTGAATAATTGGTAATTGGGCCTTTTATGTCACTTGAGGAGGGCTTTTTTGGTTTTGTGGTTTTTGGTTGGTTTGGGTTTGTTTGGATTTTTTTTTCTACTCACCAGTAAGTGTCTCTTGTCCAGCCTTGAAGGATCTCCAGTTGGAATTACTCTCTGCATAGTATTCTAAGACAGCTGAGCAATGTTTTTGAAATCTTTTGACATATCAGCTAAAAAAGAGGTAACAGAGTGAAGAGGGCAAGAGACTACCATTCTGAACTTCAGTGTATTTGAGTAAATTAAAATCCATAATTGTATGTGGGCTTGGTTTGCAATAGGATTAATTTGTATTTTGTTTGTGTTGTTTTAACAGGTGATGCGGATGACGTTGTCAACACTGAATTGGCGACGTCGGGAAATGGTGAGGTGGTTGGTAACATGTGCAACAGAAGTAGGTATGTTCTGAGATGCTTCTCTTGTCAGCTAATCTTAGAGGGCTTGGTTGTGCTTGTCAACACCCAGGTTCTGCAAATGTCTCCCACTTTCTGTTCATCTGTAAAATTCCTTTGGTTAGAAGATGGCAACGAGGGGGTTGTTTTAGGCACAGACCAAATGAGACAGTAGTTGAGTAACACAGTATGACTTCTTTCCCCCACAAAATGGGGTTGTGCATAACATCATGGGACATACCCCAGATTTCCTTTTTTCCCTCCTTGATGGGTTTGGCTTTGAGGCTACAGTATAGAACAGGTTCCTGGTTGTGGGCTGTTGCAGTGTGCTGCAACTTCGCTTACTCTCAAAGGCCAAGTGAGGCTCTGAAAAGCAAGTGAGTGTGCTATGTGGTCAGCTGTAGGAAGAACCAGAAAATAGGTGACCGAAACACTGAGGATGCCTCCTACTGTGTGGCAGACAGGTTTTCATGAGAAGGTTCACATTGTTAGGGTTTTTTTGGTTTTTTTAAGTCCCTGGGCAAACCCAAGCTTAGAGTGTAATGCATCTTTGTTATGTGGCTGTGTCATTGTGCAAGCCTTTTGCCTGCACTGGAAAGTAAACCAAATGCCAACACACCAGTTGTTTAACCACATAAGGTGAAAATAAGGTGGGAGCAGAACCGGCCTTATGCTTAGAGGACAGTAGTGGGAGAATAGTACAGTTAGCAGGATGTTCTGTTCATTCCTGGGATTCGCCACAGGTTTCCTGTGTGTATATCTTGATGAGGCATCCCTTAGCTTCTGATTTCCAGTTTACCATCTGCAAGATGAGGATATAGAATAAGAAGTGGAGTGCACTAAAAACTGTGTAGCTGTCAAAATAAATCAGTAGTTGTGGTAGTGGGGACAATATAAGTACTTAGGATAAGGGAGCAGTTTTAATGGTCACTAAAGGTATTTATGGAAAACATGCTTCCCTGCCGTATTTATTACTTTTTTTTTTTTTACATCTGAGTTGGATTGTATTGCATAGATGTATGATCAGTTTCAGAACTTCAGAGGATTTCTGCTGCTTATTCTCTCGATTAGTTTTTTCTTTGCTTTATGCTTAACTGGGAAATTAATGTTGTCAGTAGCATGGTAAAATACAGATTGCCTTTGTATGCTCTCAGCCAGAAAGTGGTTTGTGTCTGCAAATTTTTGGGCAATGCTCTTGTTTTATTGCTTTTATATCTTTGCTAAGATAATTATTACTGAGGCTACCTTACAGATATTAGTGCCTGGGTATTATTTTATGCAGTTGCATATCAGCAAATAAAATGCTGGTTTTAATACTGCTTTAAATTAGTTTACATATTCTAATAGAAATATCCCATAAAGAACCTATAATGTCATGCAAAGTTCTCTTGAGACTTAATCAAGTTGGTAAAGCAAGGAATCTGTTTATTTAAATGAAGAGCTGGTATTCTCTGGCTATGCTGAATTGTTGCACGAGTGAAGGGGTGCACAGGAAACATCAGAGTCCTACAGAGAAAATGAGGACCTCCGGGTGTGGTTTAGATGGGCTCACAGATGTGTGTAAACTGCCTCTGGCAATAAGAAGGCACTTTAGTTGGCTATAAGGTTCGATTTATGGGACCCATTAGTTACCGTTTCCCCCTTCCTCTCCCTGCCAAACACATAAAAACACACATACACACACGGAATAAAGTAATACTATGGAAAATACCTGTTTCAGATAATACCCAGTAGTTCATATTGCTCAGAGTGTTACCCTTATAAGGATCTTGAAGTTCAGGCATATATGAGTTTGATACAAGACGTATCTGGAAAGCCTGTTGAGAGGAGGTGGGGGATTAGGATTTTTCTTTTCCGTTCGGTTTTTCTTTTTCCCCCCAGTTCGGTCTGTCAGTTGGTTGGTCTTTTCCCCGCCCCGGTCGGTCGGTCAGTCTTTTCCCCCCTGGTCAGTCAGTCGGTCTTTTCCCTCTATTCTGTGCTTAGTGTGTTCTGTTCAGGTGTGCCATGGTGCTCTATTAGGAAAGCCATTTAGCATACTTTTGTATTTTTTTGTGCATGTGGTGTGCCTTGAGACGTACAGAGAGAAAACAAGTTAAAATTGCCTTTTAGAAGTGTTTGGTGTGAGGGCTGCTTTTGAGTGATGTGATGAGACCAAATGAGCCAGAAGTTTTTATCCAAATTGTCTTAAATAACAAGTAAAACAGCTCAGTTGTCACACCAGGAGATTAAAGCTTATTTTGCAGGTCTTTTTTTTTTTTTCTTGTTCTCTGTATTTCAGTGGTTGCTACAGAGTTTGCACAGCAGTCTTTGTTTTAATGTCCCATTCCAGCCATGCTATCTGGTTTAGTCCTTCTTGCTGAAGTGCATTCCTTTGGTAGTACTGGCAACCTCTTAGACTTTGCTGCAAATGTAATCTCTTGCTGAACATCTGTATCTGCTAGGTTTTATCAGTTGTGGCTAATCATTTCTTTCTTTCCCCAGGTGTTTATGCACTGGATAGTATCATGCAAAACTGGTTTACACTTTTCACTCCAACAGAAGCCACTAGTATTGTTGCTACAACAGTGATGTCCAACAGCACCATCGTCCGTCTGCATCTGGACTGCCATCAGCAGGAGAAGCTGGCCGGCAGTGCTAGGACGCTTGCTCTACAGTGTGCCATGAAGGATCCTCAAAACTGTGCCCTCTCTGCACTGACCTTATGTGAGAAGGATCACATAGCTTTTGAGACCGCTTACCAAATCGTTCTAGATGCTGCTACAACCGGCATGAGCTACTCGCAGCTTTTTACTATAGCACGATACATGGAGCATCGTGGTTACCCCATGCGAGCCTACAAGCTGGCCACTTTGGCCATGACACATCTCAACCTGAGTTACAATCAGGACACTCACCCTGCCATTAATGACGTTCTGTGGGCATGTGCGCTGAGCCACTCCCTCGGGAAAAATGAGCTAGCAGCTATAATACCTCTGGTGGTCAAAAGTGTCAAATGTGCAACAGTACTGTCAGACATTTTGCGTAGGTGTACTTTGACCACTCCTGGCATGGTGGGACTTCATGGAAGGAGGAACTCTGGTAAGCTCATGTCACTGGACAAAGCCCCTTTACGGCAACTCTTGGATGCCACGATCGGAGCCTACATTAATACAACTCATTCACGTCTCACTCACATCAGCCCACGACACTATAGTGAGTTTATAGAGTTCCTCAGCAAGGCCCGAGAGACCTTCTTAATGGCTCATGATGGTCACATCCAGTTTACACAGTTTATTGACAACCTAAAACAAATCTACAAAGGCAAAAAGAAACTGATGATGCTGGTTCGTGAGCGGTTTGGTTGACGAAAATGTGTGAAGGGGGGGTGGGGTGGGGGGGTGGTTTGTTTTTACTTGAGCCTGCCTTTGTATCCTTTTTAACTTAAAGAAACAGAGCCACACCGGTATTATATGTGTATAGTTATATTGAGTTTGCAAACTAAACTGTCATGTTGTGAAAGTTTGTGTGTTTAATTTTTTTTTTCCTTTTTTCTGTTTTGTACGAGAGAGAGGTTAAAAAAAGGTTTGGTTTACACTGAGTATATGTTGTCAAGTGGCAAAAGCCCACATCGCTCTCCTGTTCTTTCTGTATACGTTCACAGCCTCAAAAACAAACATATATTGCAATGGCTTTAAAAACCAAACAAAACACCTCCATCCTGTGATAAGTACCTCGAATGGATTCAGCTTTACTCCTTTGTAACTCATCCTTACATTTCAGCATATTTAAACAAACCAACAAATGAAATACTAGTAGTTAAAAGGCTGACCACGTGGCTTTGCAGTGCTGTTCATCCAGAAGCATGGCACACAATGCTTGTGCATGTGGAAACTTAGCGACTGTCAACATACATTCTCAGGGATTTATCAAAAAAAATTAAAAAAAGAATGATGTACTGTATATATATTATAGTATATGTCTGAATATTGAAAAATATAACATTAACTAATTTATAAAAAAATCTATGTAATGCAAAATACTTGAAGCTGCAGTAGCTTGGTTTTAAACAAAAAAAAAAAACTTATCAGAAGGACTAAAGTGCGCCTTGCTTCAGGGTTGGCTCAGGTGGTGAACTATATGCTGGGCATCTATGCAGAGCCACCTTTTGGATTGCATGGTTGGACTGATACCTAATGGGGAAAATTTTATATATATATATTTATACAACCCGTGTATACAT
>JMFS01106136.1:0-32727 GCA_000699545.1 Podiceps cristatus
ACCCCCCCCTCCCTTTAGGGAAAATAAAACATGTTTTAATGGTGCCTTAGAAAGTTGTGAAATTCAGTGTGCAGTTGGAAAGCCTTAATAGTGAGCCTGGCTATCACTTGGGTTGTTCATGCAGTTTGTTCATAATGGTCCTAATTGCATATGAACACATTGTAGCCCTTCGGTTCCTTTATCAGAGTCCTGAAGAACTGTATTCCATCAAAAGAACTGATAATACTAGAACTTGTTTACAGCAGAGATTTCTCTTCCATTTTGATAACCAGTTTTTAAGAACATTGGTGGACTATCTTACTTTGTGTGTTATGTGCATTTTGTGTGGGTACCAGAAACTCAAGATGAACATCATGTGAGAAACACATGCTGGTGACTTAACCTTTTTACTATTGTTTCGGGTTTGTTGTTTGTTGGTTTTGCTTGTTTAAAATCTTCCAGAAAGAACTTAATAGTGTGATAGGGCTTAGCTCTTTGGACAGCCATTGCACAGTGATGTGAGCTGTAAAGCAGACCAGCCTTCAGGAAGGGCTCCTTGTGCAGAAAGGGCAGCGCTAAAAACCTATTATTAAGCTTCTAATAGTATTTCTTTACTGTCCCCTTCACCCTTTATGCTCACAAGTGTGTGGTCACATGCGTAGCTGTAGACTAGAAGTGTAAGACTTCACAAAAGGCCCAGATCCTGTATGTTCGTGAATTGCCCTTGCTCAATTACTCTGTGCCAGAAAGCAGCTCACATCCTGATTCTGATGTATTTTATCTGCACAAAGGTTATTTAGGAACAAACCATATACTGGAAAGGTGGGGCAGTACGCAGAAGGGTTTTGAGATGTCTGCTGAATGCAAGGGGCAAGATATTTACTTCTGTACCCTGTAAATAGAGGGTGAACTGAAGGATAGTTTTTATAGGTATCTTACATTAATATTTCATGTTCAGTACAGCACAAAGCCAGTGTCTGGGTTGTGCTGGTGGTAGAGATATGCATTATGCAGGCAAAAAAGAAGTTTATTTACATTTGAGGGGGGAGGAACTTTGTATTTTCTTATTTTCCTTTATTTTGCTTATTGCAAATACAATCTCATTTAAAAAACAAAACAACAACACCCACCCCCCACCCCCCCATGTTTCTTCTCTAAGTTTTAAATAATTTATGGCTCCTGTACCTTACCACATTCCTCACTGGATCAAAAATGATAAAGTATGATTTTAAGTTTGTTTAACTCTGCTTTTGTTATGTGAAATTAGGTGGCCAAGAAGGCCAGTGTCATCCTGGCTTCTATCAGAAATGGTGTGGCCAGCAGGAGTAGGGAAATGATCGTCCCCCCCGTACTCAGCACTGGTGAGGCAGCACCTTGAGTGCTGGGTTCAGTTTTGGGCCCCTCACTGCAAGACAGACATTGAGGTGCTGGAACGTGTCCAGAGACGGGCAACGGAGCTGGGGAAGGGTCTGGAGCACAAGTGCTGTGAGGAGTGGCTGAGGGGGCTGGGGGGGGTTAGCCTGGAGGAAAGGAGGGAGACCTTATCGCTCTCTACAAGTACCTGAAGGGAGGCTGGAGTGAGGTGGGTGTGGGTCTCTTCTCCCAAGTAACAGGCGATAGGACAAGAGGAAATGGCCTCAAGTTGTGCCAGGGGAGGTTTAGATTGGATTTTGGGAAATGTTTCTTCACTGTAAGTGTTACCAGGCACTGGAACAGGCTGCCCAGGGAAGCGGTGGAGTTGAGTTGCCATCGGGCGTATTTAAAAGACGGAATATTTAAAGTATTTGTAGATGTGGTGCTTAGGGACATGGTTTAGTGGTGGACTTGGCAGTGCTGGGTTACTGGTTGGACTTGATGATCTTAAAGGTCTCTTCCAACCTAAATGATTTTATGGTTCTAAAACCTCACAAAAGCGAAGTGACAAGTATAGATATAGAGTGGTTATATCATGTACAAATATCAAGAGTTTTAAAAAATGTACTTAGTGCTGAGGAAAGGTGCACTTGTGTGACAATTACACTCTACAATTAGAATCGCCTGTTCTTAAGAGAATTTTTAAAGCTGTAGAAAGTTCTGAAATGTCCCTTCCTTTGGTCTGAGAGGATTGCCATTCCTACTGCCCTAACAAAGCCCCAACTTTACCACAGAATCTTTTGTTTTAATTCTTTGATCATCCCAGGATTTTGAGGAAAGAATGCGCTACTTGGTATAGGCTTCTCTGTAGCGTTTATTTTCTGTTTTACCATTTACATAATTTTAATATCTCTGGAATTATCAAGTACCCTGTGCCTTAAAAGCTCTTTGCCTAGATGGTTTCACGTATTATTCATTCCCTCTTACCTGAGATTTCTTGTTCACTGTCATTGCACTCACTCTTTGATTAGATTATATGCTTAAAGCATGCTTTAAAAAACCCACACCAGACACTCCCTCCCCCCCCACCCCACCACTGCCCCCTCATCCCTAGACTGTTGTTACTGGTGTGAATGCGTTTATAGATAGCACATAATGAGTGAGGCTCTGCTTAATGTGAGCTCTGTTGTAGGCCATGTTCACACAGCTTCTGTGGGTTTTTTTAATGTCTGATTTCTTAAAATATGTGTTTTCAAGATTCTGCCCTTCCACCTGACAGTGCTGCACTTGGAGGACAAAAGGGAATGCTTCCAAGTTCGCTTGCTACAGAAATTATGTTGCCTGCTTCTTAAGTGAGGAACTCGACCATTGCATGTGTAATTAGAAATGTTTTCAAGATGTAGCTGGTGTTTTTCTTGAATGGGAGTACAGATACATGAATGGTTAAAACAAACGAGGGCAGATTTGAGCCCGTGGCTGTAAGATGGCCTGTGCTTGGACTCAGTCTCCAGGCCTGAGAGAGGAGAACTCTAGCAGAGCAGCTGAGCTTACAGTCGGTTCGGTTTCGTTGTTTCTGCCTGTGAAATATAAGCTGTCAGTACTTGAAAGGGAGAAGGAACATTGATTCCTTCCCTTGTTCCCCTCCAACCCTGCAGATCCAAGCATCGTTAACTCTGTGGATCCCGAAGGCAGTGTAGTTGCAAACAGTTAATTGAAGAGATCAAGTGGTATCCTATTGAAGCTTCAAATTGTTTTAACAAAACTTCTGAGTAATCGCAATAATTATTTTCTGATAAGCTGGCTGATAGTAACTATGGCAACAGCTGTCTTTGGCCTATGGACAGTATTGCTGTATTGACAAAACCTTTAGATGCTTCTGAGGCCTCTTGCCTCTATAGGGATGTGAATCAGGACATCTTTCAGGTGACTGAAGTGTCACCGTTTGTCTTTCTGTTGCTACGGGACGCTGTCTTTTTCTCTTAGGTCAGTCTTGGTCCTTTTTCTTTTGCGTGTTTTTGCGGGTGCTGCCTGCTAGCCTGGAAACGCTGCAAAGACTGTCGTCTTCTACAAAGACTAGTGAAACATATAAGTACTTAGATGGAATTATATATGCATATTATTGGTTTTTAATAATAATAATCCAGAGCGTTGCGGGGAAAGGGAGGGAAAAGAAAGGAGGATTTATTAATTTTGATCCCTAGTTGTTTCCTTCCTTGATTTAAAACCTTCTCAGAACAGACGGGTAGGGGGAGCTGCCCTTCCCTTCACTAAACTGAAGTACAGCATATTCTTCTCTGAGGCCTATGCTGAGATACAGCTATTTAATTTTCAGCTAAGCTTTGCTTCTTTCTGGAAGAGGGGCAAGCTTCTGCTTCAGTATGTTGTAGAAATGGAGGAAGAGTAATTTGTTTCCAGATTACTAAATTCTGGATAGGGAGAATGTGCCCTTTGCCAAATGTACTTTTCCTATTGATATTCAGAAGAGCACTCTTTAATGTTAATAAATGTAGCAGTCTTGGGGGAGGGGAAAAAAAAATCTACTGCACTTTAGTATAAAGATGTTAAAAAGCTATGACCTATTCTGCATGTTTGAAAGTAGCTAAACTGCTGATAATTCTTTCAGAATTATTAGTTAACTGCTGTGTATTTTTACTGAAATCTTTGTCCTCTTAACTTTGACTTATGAGGACTGGATATCGATCCAGCTTACCAGATGATTACTAGCAGCAGCCTCCCTGTCCGGTATGTGCATGTTTGCTGGCCCGTGGAAGTGTGCAATATGGCCTACATCTGGTCTCATCTTCAGTAAGAAAGTGGCCTGTGGAAACTACAGGCCCCAGTGTGCAGTGCTGTGTTTTTAGCTGCACAGCCTGCTGGGCTTGTGCGGTCCTAGTGCATCCTGGGACCTGTAGTTTTCATGAGGCGAAGTTGGAAGTTCAGGGCGACAAGTGAAGGATGCTTTAATAGTCTAGAAACTGAGCTGTCTGTCGATACCTTACACAGTTCTTAGTTGGTCAGCTTAAACCTGTGCTGCTATTAGTGTGCAGCAGTGCGTATTTTTATTTACAAGTCGAAGACAGTTTATAGTTGAGTAGTATGTTTAGGGAAAAGCAGATGATGAAAGAAGTATGCCAAGTATGCCTATGCCCATCTGTTTTTGTACAAGGAATATATTAACAATTGCACTAATACCTTGCTTCATCTTTGATTGCAAGTATCCTGTTTGATATTCTGGAAACTTTTAATCTTTAAAGGCAGCATTGTGAATGGAAACATTTGGCAGAAGGAGGCTTCCGTTGCTGGCAATATGGCTGCCATGTTCTCCTTTCAAACTGCTGCCCAACTGTCACAGTGGGTTTCTGTCAGAGCGAAAGGGGATTTGAACAGCTCTTTACCTGCCAGGATCTTACTTCTCTGCTCTGTTTCTTGAGGTCAAGTGATGACGTAGCTGCCTTATGCAGCAGAGCAGGGGAGCCAGTTTGTGTTCCTGCGGTGGGGGTTAGTGACATCACTTCTGGTTACCAGGGAGACGCCGGGTCTCAAACTCAGGTGCTGGCAGGTGGGACCAGAAGCAGAGCACATCTCTCGGTTTTTGTCCCGTGTGTTTAAGCCCTGACCACTACACTTGAACTCGCATCAAACTCGCATCAAAGAAAGGTGAAGCATTTCCAGAGTAGGGGTAGAGGAATAGTAAGTTTCAAATCCTTATTTTTTTAATAGCTGTAAGAATTACATATTTTTCGTGCAAGATGATAACTAATACTGTTCATTGGGATTTGCTAAAGTTAAAATGGATGTTAATGTGATTTCAGTTGTCAGGTCAGTAACAAGTTTAGTATTTGCTGTGGTCTCATGTACCATGTTTTGGTTGTCTTAATTTTTAAGTAAGCAAACACTTAACTGATCCCAGTCAATTTCTTTGTTCTTCAGCTTGTGTGAGATAATAAAAAAAGGTTTTTATTTAAGTGCCAAACAATATGAAATAAACCTTTTTGATGTTTTTTGAGAAATTAATTAGAGCTCCAGTTTTGCAAAAAGTCACATGTATTTTACTTTAAGTCCTACAGAAGTCAGAGAGAATACCTGAATGCCTAAAATTGGATTCTATATAAATAGTAGTAGGATCAAGACCTCCAAACTTTTAATGTTGAAAAGTAGCTTCTTTGTATTCACCATAATTAGCTTATATCTAGGTCTGTGTGGCAAAATTCTTTTAGTAAGTGTTCGGAGATTCCACTCAATAGAAGTTTAGAGTTAGTATTTGCTTCAGTTGTGGGAAAAAAAAAAAGGCCAACAAAAGGTTGCTCTCTCCTTCACCTGCACGGATTATAAATATGACAGATATTTAGGTAGTAATAGCATCTTTGAGGCAGGGAATATATTTTGTCAGCACTGATGCGTTGTACACAGTGTACATTGCTGACACTTGTTTAAAACTGATACAAAAAGGTGAATCTATACAGAGATTCATCTATAAACCTTACATATGCTGTAACAGAGTTTGTAAACAGTAATACAGCTTTCTTTAAGTGTTTGCAGCCCTTCACAGCCCATGTGGAGCAAATTGCTGACAGGACACATGGTTAGCTGAAATAGTTACTATTAGTATATTGACATGATTAGAAAGGCTGTCATTGTTGCTGTGCGAGGATGAAATTCCCTTTCATTGGCTGATTTGGCCTACACAACAGGCAGGGGAAGGAACCAAGATAAATCTATACGTAGTGTAACGATGATGTATCTTGTCCTTCAAGGACGTTTTACCCTCTGTAGAGAGGCTGCGACAGTGCCCTTTGTAACGCTGCTGTATCAGGGTATGCCAGATAAGGAATGTGGGTAATAAGGATGTACAAAAGGGTTTGATGCATAGTTGTAAAGCAAAACTCTTCTGCAGGTACTTCTTATCTCATAAGAGCAAATGTGTCCTGATCTGGGAGGAAATCCTGGCCCTGCTCAAGTCGATGGGAAGCTTCCCAGTTGAATTGAGAGTACCAGGATCTCATTCTTTTCCCCAAAAGAGGTAGTTTGAAGTGGCTTTTGCAAAGTTTGAAGAATCTGCTGTCTGTTTAAGATGCTGCTGCTGGCCCTTGGGGGATCTTGCACTGGGTACTTTGTCTCATAGTGTCTTTGCTGTTCCTTTAAAAAGTGGATAATATTGAGCTCCTGTAACACTTTGTAAGAACTTGGAATCTATTTATTCAGGGCTTTTGCTTAATTTGCTAACACGACAAAATTTTACATGAAAGCCAGAAATTAGTTCTTGAAAGGAATACTTTTTGTCTGTCTCTTCCTTCTTGCCAGTGTGACAAAACTGCCCCAATTGAGATGTTCAGTCTGAAATGTGAATAACCTGACTTGTGATGGATTAAGACCCAAAATCTTAACAAAACCCCAGCCCCCCCCCCCAAAAAACCCCCCCCCCAACTAACAATCCTTTTTCATAACTTTATAAAAGGACTACAGTGGCCTATATAACTAATAACAAAGCTTTTTACTAATTTGCATCTAGCTGGAGCTCCAGATACCTTACTGTTTCACTGGTGCTTGCTTAGCTTGCAGTAATTGTCCCTGATAAGCATCTTTATCATGTAAATCTATTGTTGTGTGTAGTATGAATTTGCTGTATTAAGGATGCTCTTGTCAGTGACCCCAAACGAAAACGATGTGGCTACCTGCGCTTCCCTTATTACCCTTTCAGAGAGTACATTCTGGTCAGGAGTAAATTGGGAAGCACTAACGAGGTTTGTGCTGTTTCTGAACGCTAGGTACCTGTCCTTCAACTGCAGTTTTTCTCCAAGGAGGAATCCCACCTTACCATACCCCTTCTTCTGCATTCTCAGAGAATCCTACTGAAATAGTAGATTTGTCACCATGAAACTTGTTTTAGAATCAGAGCCTTGGTTTCCATTTCTCACCTGCATTTTGGCATATTTCACCAGCTCTACTTTTCCTTTGAATTTCATGCTCTTAAACATGAAAATCTCCCCCCTTCACATAATTCTCATGCCTGTATGACAACTTCTTCTTGGCTTAAAACTTCCAGTGTCTTCTCCCACCTTACTTCTTGCAGGAATTACATTTGGATACCCGACTGTTGATGCAGAACTCTTAATAGATTGTGCAGTGTTTAATTTAATCAAATGTTTTTTCCTGTGATGATGAGCTGCAGTTTTTGCAGTCTGTCAAGACCTGATGTTGTTTGCCTGTTAAATGCATGCTCCAGGTTAGTTCCTCACTGTAATAACAGTATCGTCTCAGCTGCAACGTTGACTAGTTCAGCATAGGTCTGTGGTGGTTTGAGAATACCAGTACCTCAAGTTGTTGTTTTGCGCTGACATTGTCATTGCTACAAAATTGCATGAGCAAAAATACTGATCTTTTAGGTTTGTTCCTTCCTGACGTAAGATAAATGTGTACGATTCCTCAAAATTTAGGACCTTCTTTCTAGTTTCCTTTTTCTAACCTAATCTACCCTTCTCTGCCCACGATTGTTTTTGTACAAAAGTGCTGACTTTTTCCTTATGCGAAACATATTGTTAATATTATGGATGAGTTCATCATCATGTATACAAGCTGTCTTACTCCAAGGCTTTTTAAAACTTGAACTAACTAAGGGGACAAGTATCTGTTAAATCCATTTGTTGAGTGTAGAAAGTATGATATATGATACAGGCCTATATTTTTCTCTCGAGTATATCACAATTCTGTGATTCTTCAGAAAATCTTGTGTAATACAGGAAAGGTGGTAAATACTATCTGTGTAATTTTTTGCCATTTTCCCACATATACGGGATACATTTTGAGCCTTCAGCTATGAAACCTCCATTGTGTTATGATTAGATTTTGTTTTCTCTACATCGCTTTCCATGCTGTGGTCTTTGGTAGTCCAGTACGTAGTAATATCCATATGAGCTTCTTGAGGATCAGAAGTTGTATTAGAAGGGACTTAAAATCAGGCAATAAACTTTCATGTATGTTTCTGGCCCTCATATGGCTTTTTTCCCCCCTCTACCGTGTAATAACCACAGTTTAAATTGAGAGGAGCTGGGATTTTTCTCAAAGGCATTTTAAAAGGGGGGGTGGGGGGTGGGGAAGCCATCCTTGAAACAGCAAGGAGGGGAATATGTAAGGATGATGTAATAAGAGGAGTGCATGAGAATTTCTCTGTGCGTGTGTGGAGAGGTGTTTAAACATCTTTTCTAGCACAGAATAGAACCATTAAAAATCTAGGCATTAATTTTTGGATAACAGAATTTGTTTAAAGAATAGCTTTACAAAGAAGTTACCATCATGATAGGCACTACACTGATACCATGGTAGTGCTGTGATTGTAAACATATTATGCAAGTGTTGGTCTTGATACTACTGTGGCATATGCAGTACTAGTTTAGTGCCCCGCACTGTTTTGTCTCATCTTAGTCTCTGCTGTTATGGTAAGCCTTCTTGCCATGTGGTGGCTGTCTCCATCTTCTAGGAAAGTATTGGGAGTGGGGCTGTTGTGTATGTGGAATCAGTAGGTCCCAGGAGAGCAGGAGAAGGATGTGGTGATGTTGGTGTGAGGGGATGTAAAAGAGGAGTGTCCTTCAGCAGCATCTTACTGCCTTCTCCTCTGGGTGAAGCACCGTGGGGGATAGGTCCTGGCTCATTGGGAATAAACATAATTTGAGGAAGAGGGAAAACTGACTGCCACCACCAGCCTCCTTCAAACCGCCAGTCCTTTTGTTTGGAAAGCATAGTCATACCGTGTTCCATGATACCCTTTCACTGTCAGCATTGTGAAAGTTGAAAATGGTATTGCCTTTCAGTTGGTTATAGTAACTGCTAAAAGTGGACAAATCTGCAGTTTAGTCTTCCAATTTTAAGTAAACAATCAGTTAAAAATCCATGGCAATCAGTGCGAGTAAAAAATGTTTTGGACACTTTGTTTTTTCTTGCAGCTGAAGTCTACTTTCCTTGTACAGCAGTCTTGCACTCAGCTTTTCTTCCATTAAACACTAATTGTGTACTTAGATGATTCCATGTTAGATTGGCACAGTGATTCAGTATTATGTCTATGTGATATAGCATGTAAATCTTTTTACTTATATCAAATAATCATATTCTTCCATTAAGTGTATGGTTACTTGAATTCTTCCTTTCAGATTAGTGACTACCATCAGTACTCCCACACTGAGTGTGACTACAAATACCATTCTCCAGATGCCACAGTTCCCATTTGTGTGCTTTTGAGGAGAAGGAGGGGAAAAAACCCTGCTTTTAAGGGGTAAGGAGGGAGAATATAATAAAAGGGGAAGGGAAGACGAGACAGAATTTGAGGTTGATACCTGTGCCTATATATTTACAGGGAGTAGCAAGAGTGCCAGCTGACTGGAATGTAGGGGAAGGAAGATCAGAGCACATCAGTGTAATAATTTTGGAGTGCTTCCTGTTGACTTGTTAATACTGCATGGAATTTGGCCCAGGCAATCTGCTGTTGTGAATCAGCATAGTTTATTCACTTGAGTATAGGTGTGCCTGTTATTATTTGAGAATCTGCTCCACTTGAAAGATAGCAGGTCAGTCTGGTAAGTAGTAGTATTCCCATGTTTTGGATTAGAAACTGAGGCAGAGAGAAATGGATTTATTTTGCATTGCAGTAAATTTATTGAAGACCTTAAGCCAGGAGGCCCTCACTTGTGTGTTTAATCCAGTGAACTGCCTGCTTCCTTCAGATTCTGAATGTTGCTACGTTGTAAACAAAAAGGAGCCTAAAAATGATTTGCTGATTAAGTATGGGTGGTGTACAAATAAATAGCGCTTGGCCCAAAGGAGGTGAGGTTCTTGTAAAACTGGTTGTACAAAATAAATAGGGTCCTTGGTTTTTGAAGTTTTGGATATTTTTTTTTATTAGATTATTTTGTGTTAAGGAAGAGTAGAGGTTTGAATGGGGATAGGACACTTTCTGATGCATAGGGGAGATAATGACTAATAAATGTGAATTTGAAATCCAGTGAATCATGCGTTGTGTAGGTAAGCACTGGCGCCAAGAAACAGTCCTGAGTTAAGTTCTGCTGAACTTGAAGAAACACAGAAAAAAGATGATGGTGGTTGCTGTTGACTTTTTTTTGTCCACCTTTCTAGGTCCCTTGCATTATACTATAATTAATCATGCCTTGTAGGCATGATTATGTTTTTACAGATACTGTTAATGGGCACACATCCTAAATGTGTCCAGAGGGTCAGAGTTGAGGTTAGTGCTTACATGTACCAAATTGAAACACCTCCAGAATGTACTTTGTCTATGACCAGTGTGTGAACGAGGTTGCAGTAATTTTACTGCATAATATCACTGTTTCCATATCGTACTTTTTGAGTCTGGTACAAAGGACTTAACATATCTTGTTGTGTGGAATGGTTCCATGCACAGCAAAAGTAACACTGAGTTACTTGGTGTCATCAGTGCTGAACTCTTAACCACTTAAAATCATAGAATCATGGAATAATCCGGGCTGGAAGGGGCCTCCAAAGCCTGTCTAGTCCAACCCCCTGCCGGTCCATCTGCAGCTACATCAGGTTGCTCAGAGCCACATCCAACCTGCCCTTGAATGTACTCAGGGATGGGGCCTCTACCACTTCTCTGGGTAGTTGTTAAAACTATTCTGTGTGCCACTTAAGGTGAGCAGAATTCTCCAATCCTCCCATGTGAGTACTGTTCAGGGACAGATATCTTGTTCTGTTAATTTGGACAAACCCCTTTTGCAAGTGGAAAATCAGCAGAGTCAGCAATACCCAAATTTCTGCATCTGTCCCAGTTGGCTGGGTCTAGGGTTGCTTCCACTCTTCTAGTGCTCCTTAATAAGGATGCTGTATTCCAATGCAAACATGAAAGGTATGACTCCCTTTTTGTTACATGCCTCACTGGCTGCTGTAAATAGCTCGAGTAAAGGTGTGAGTCTGATACTTAGAACATCATGTGATTGATTCTGTGACTACCCATGGCGTCAGGCTCTTGGGCTCTGGTGGGACATTGAATTGTGATCTTTTAAATGCCTGTCTCTTGTTCTGGAGTACCTCCAGTTACAACCCTTAATGGCGCTGTTTGTGGTGTCTGCTAGCGTCTTCTATTAGTGGAGCTTAGGAACTTTGGCATATGCCCCTCTAAGGTTTCATTACAGATTTTTTTATGTTTTGAGGCACTCATTCTACATAAGCCTGGGGTTGACTTTTGCCAGTAAGCTGGTTTAGCACAGTCTCTTTACTGAAGTGTTTTTATGTTGTGACATCTCAACTGTGTAACTGTGGAGACAGCTTCAAGGCCAAATACATGGCAACTTAAGTAACTACCATGTCTCGTACTATTTGATGTGACTTCTGTGAAGTATAGTTCTGGTCTTGGTGATCTCTTGATTTATAGATGGGTGTAATGAAACATCCTGGAGTATCTTTTTGTGTTAACAGTTTAGTGATTGGCATGCTTCTCCTGTTCATGTGCAGTTAGTCCAGCTTACATTACCACTGCTTAATGAAATGATGTTTCTAAAGTAATTCTCAGGTATATTGCCTTGACATTAAAGGTCTGAGATCCAAAGAGATAGTGTTGGTGGGCACTGCATTTTTCAGAGACAAGACTTTCAATTCTTGTTCTCTGTATTGCTAAAGGAAGCAGTTCCGCTTTGTATGCGGGTGTCATGGAAATGTGAAGTAATACAGTTCTCATGTTGGTTTACACCAGAAGGATCAGCCTGCATCATCACTAAGATCAATGGTTTGGAATTGCAGGCAAATGGGTGTAAATGTGGAGACATTTTCTTCTTCTGTCTCCACACAGCCTAATGTGTGAGAAAAGAAGAACATGCATCAAAATCATTGCCTGTATTTTGGAATATATTGGAATCAGCTCAGTTTTCCTGTGTAATAGTTGAAGAAGTATCAGGAGATAGGGGGAGAGCAGAAACTTGAACTTAGGAGAGCAAGAGAATAAGCATTTGTTTTTTATTGTGAGTGAAAAATGTGAATGAGATTTGAGAGGTTTCTTGGTACTGCTTGGAGTTTTTGTACCTTACTTGGTACTAGAATTTGCTCTCAGTGAGAGATGGGACACTCTAGAAAAAAACTTTCCAAGTTATGTATCTGGAAGACAAATTATTCATCTGTGATGGGCTTTACTGGTGGGATGGAGAAGAGACAAATGTTGCCCCATAGATGATCAGCAGAAGCACTGAAGCATGAATAAAGTCAGTACACAGACACACGTTATGCTTAAATTTTCTCGTGGTTCTCTCCAGTATACCAGCAAATTCAACCTGAAACATTCAGCCTATGACAGCATGGTGTGAGAAAATGTCTAGTAAATCTGAAGGTCCCAGCTACAAATAAGCGTGCCAGTTTCTTTGAATTGTTAGTTTGTAGTGCTATTTGTTGCTGGTGTAGTTTGCACAAATGATCTTTAGGATGACAAGGGAATTATGTTGCTGTTTTCTTTCAAATTTCAATGCTATTACTGGACTAGGTAACACCCCCACCCCCCAAACAAAACAAAATAACCTGAAACCAACCTGCATGATTCCATAAGCAGAAAGTTATTTAAATAACAAAATGATACTACCCACTATGTGAAATGAAAACAAAATGTTGCGCAGCCTGAAATTCTTATTTTGTTGTCTTTTTGTGTGACTTAAGAGATTCCTCATGTAAACTGGATTGTGGTCAGCTTTCTTGCTCATGTAGCTGAACAGTAATTTTATTGAGGCAATGTCTGCATCTTCATGAAACTGATCACAAAGCTTCTGTTCTTTTTTATACATTTTTAACCTTGATACTTGCTTGTTCCTGATGAGGATGATGAGCTTATTGGGTACATCCATCTTCATCTTACTGCCTACAGCATTACTGAAAGGTGGTATATACTGGACACTTGCTTTGTTTTCCAGACCTGTTGTAATTTGGGCTCTAGAAAATGAAAGTTCTGTGTTTCTCACAGATTGAGACCTGCTTGTTTATCCTACATGGCTTTCAGCTTGGCTATCTTCAAAAGCTCATCTGTCAGAAGAGAAGGAAGCTGACAGTGATGAGAAAGCAGACATTTACCAAATTGTTTAGGCAGTGCTTTCTAGCAGGATTAGCAGTACTTCCTAGCAGAATTCAGTGTTTGTCCTGGGCCTCAGCTTGAGGTTATGCATTTTCTGCTTCAGCTAGACTTCCTTATTAAAAAGGAAAGCATCCAGTACTGCTCCAGGGTCAGATAGGACCTGATGACTTTGGCAAGTTCAGTTTTCTTGGAGAGGAGTCAGACATTCATCTACGTGTTCCCTTTGAATCCATTGGTTCAGGAGATCTTTCCTCTGGTCAGCTGGGAGGAAGCCAAATTGTTGCCAATCTTAAATGAGTCTTGGCAGTTTTTCCAGCAAACATCCATAGCTTATGTTTAGTTCTGCTTTCCAACTTTCTGGGTCTTTCTCGGTTAGGAGAGACTAACTGCCTGAATCTCCTTGGGTTGACATCCTGATTAGTGAGGGGCTTAATAGGAGAATTTTTCAGCAATCTAAGGGGTTATGTAAAGACAAAAAAACCCCCATACCCTTGAGTATCTCTGATCATGTCTTTATTTCAGTGTTGTATTATATTACATAATAAGCATAAACCAGTTTGATTTCTGCTTTTAACATTACACACTTGAATCATAGCCTGGTTTATTTACCAGAAGAACCAACCTCCAAAACAACCTGAGACATATACAGGTATGGCTGCTCAATGAGATTTAATGTTGAGAACTAACATACTGTGCTGGACCAAATGTCCATCTAATCCAGCATCTTGCCTTTATCAGTGGGCAGCAGCAGCAGCTGACTGAATGGTGTAGGAAATGGGTGAATTCTGTCAGCTGCTGAAATATTAACAATAAATGCTGACAGACTCTTGTTTAGACGCTGCCTGAGATGGAGGCCACATTTGGGCTATTGCACTGTGAATAGCAACATCAAACTATTTATAGGTGAATTTGTTTGCTGCCTTTTTGAACTCATTTATGTCCGTGGCTTCCATAGTGTTCCACAGCAGCAAGTTCCATGCAGTTTAACTGCATTTGCTGTATGCGTGATGGGTTGATGCGAGTGTAATAGTTTCATTTGTTTTAAACATGCTCCCTAGTTCTCATTCCTCTCCGTGCCATTTCTAGCTCTCCTCTTTTTGAGATGGAGCAGCCAGAATTACGTGCAGCATGCATCACAGCAGAATGTTCCCTGTTTGTTCTCTGTTCTGTTTCTAATACCTTCTGAGATTTTTTTCTGACTTCTTGCTGCTGGGAGTTGAACTCTTTGCTTGCAATAATCTCAAAGTCTCTTTCGTAAGTAGTAATGCCTAGTTTAGACTCATCATTGTGTATTTATAGCTAGGGTTATTTTTTTCCTCCGAGTATGTTACTTTACGCTTGTCGACACAGGACAATAAAATGACAAATGAAAAGCAATCATTCAGTATAATCAGATCCCCTGTAACTCTTTGAAGTTTGCTTTAATTTTAACTATCTGGAATAATGGAAAGCATCATAATGTCTGCGGCCTCCCTTTTAGCCAGATCAGTTAAAAGTATGTTCACAGACTCAACCCTGATTCTTGTTATGGTAACTTCCCTGCTTTTTGACTGTTTAGTGTTTTCTTTATTTTCAGTCTTTTAATATATTCTTAAGAAGGGGAAGGTCCTCTCATAGATTTTGCTCTACGGTGGTGTGAGGGGTACAAATGGCTTCATCTTCCTTCTGTTCTTGATGCAATGTGGTGTATGAATCTGTTGCTATTAAGACGTGTATATTCCAGTGTCCCTCTTCTTTTTCTTTGAAGTTGGATGTCCAAAAGCTTCATTTCATTAAGATTGCAATCTTCTGTATGAATGCTCAGAGATTCCTCAGAGATGTTAGTGATTTGGTTGGGTTTGTGGGGTGGTGTTTTGTTTTTGTTTTTTTCCCCAAATGATCCTTTAAATGGCCAGTGCTTTATAAGCTTAGTACCATGAATTATATCACCTCCGTAGGTAGTGCCATTCCCTGCCTCTTTTTATGCAGTTCTTTCCTCTTCCAGTTTGTGGAAGTCCCTGCCTTGCCTTTTTAACCAAGTCTGTCCCGTTTTGTTATGACGAGCTGTAAGTTTATTTTTTGAATAAATGTCAAGGATCCACTGCTGATATATTTTTAAAATCTTAGTAGGATTTTTATAGTGTTTAATTGAAACTCTGGTTTTAAAGCCAAAACTTCTCACTCGCCCAGCATTGATCTCACTGAGGGATATTATGACCAGTTTTAAAGCAGTTTGACTATCAGGCAAAGGGCAGGTGTTTACTCTCACAGGTTTAATGCTTGTTTAACGAGAACATCTCAGTTTGATTTTCAGGGGAGTTAGTATTAACTAGTTGGATTTTTAGGAAAGTGGGAGCAGGCACTTTTCAGAGAAGAAATATTGCTAGAAGGCAATGATGCTTTTGATTATTATGCTTCTACATGTGAATTTACCTTGCTGCTCTAAGTATTGATTGTGTATTAAATAATTAGACTGAGTAGTACACGTGTTCTTTCTTACCGTATCTGAGGGGTAGGAAGAAGTGCTGCAACAGACACTTCTGTCCAGAAGCCTTCTGGCCTGGAGGACAAGAAGACTCACGCTTCATGTATGAACATGCAGATGTGACATCTAGACTGTAACAATTTACCCCCCTGTAGGAATTGTATCCTTTGCTTCAGCTTTGCTCACTCTGTATGGATTGTACAAACTTTCAGGTAACTAGGTGGTTCAGATGATTTTTGGGAGAATCAACCCCCTTTCAACTTCCTTCCTATTTGTGCATTTGGTAATTTGAATTATAATTTTACATTATTATATTCAGAAGCTCTTAGCACCTTGTGTTCTTGTGTGGGTGCATACTTGTGATGCTTTACAAGTTGTGGAAAAAATTTTTTTTGTAGGTTAGTATTAATCTGTTGTGGAATTTGAACAGTCTCTAGTGTACTGTGTGACTGCAGTAGGAACTTAGTAACTGCAAAAAGTTTAATTCATAAAAAATACTGTTATCTTGTCTGCTTGTATAAGAACTTTTATGTAGATTTTGAAAAGATTTTGAACCAATGGTTCTAGATGTTCATGAATGAGAAGTCTGAATAATGTGTTTTGGTTTTGTAGCATGTAACCTAGGCAGCTGAAGCTTGCTTCATTTCCCTGTCTCTACCTGGACAAAACATTGATTTGTGCATTAGTGAACTTATTCAGACACTTCTAAAAACATACAAAGACAATAAATGAATACTTGCATTGTTATAAACTAGGTATCATTACTGTTTGTATTTGGAAGATGAGACACCTGAAGTGACTTGACAGAGGCTGTTCAAATGAACTAGTTCTGAAATTAGCAACACATGCTACTGCTATCTGTTCACTGAACAGCCATCCTGTCCTCTTCAGAAAAAAAGTGCTTCTTAGCATTCTGCCTTCTACCAGGACTGGAGTCTGTATTATGTATGAAAGGATGCTATACAAGTCACTTCCCCCACAGAACCTGTGCCAGATAATATGTGATTGTTAATGCAACTTGAGAAAATAAAGGGCAGAAATAATTGGAATTCTTAATGTTTCTCCAATAGATGATTTGAAAATCATATGCCACTTAGCACAGGTTAAAATGACAATAGGCACTATTATTTACTAGGAGTGACTTCCCAGACATTAAAAGCCTCTTGTTTTAGAATTCTTTGAAATGTTCATGTTTGTTTTGGGCACTTAAATACCTCCTGCGTAGTACAAGGATATATGTTTTCTCGCAGCAGAGGGGGCTGAAAAAGGTGTGGAGAGTGATGTCTGCCTGCTTTCCCTTCTTTCTAGGGCTGGTGTTTCTTGGGAGAAACAAACCTTGTAACTTAGTTCAGGTATATGTGCAGAATAGAGAGGCGAGAAACAGCTGCTGAAATTTTGAGATCGGAAAGCAAATCTAATGGGGAAGAGAAAGCAGGTCTTCCCAAGGTGCACGTACAAACTTGTATATAAACTTGTTCTCACTAGTCCATCTTTTTTGTGTTGGTTGTTGTCTAATAGTGAGTTCTTTAGGACTCTGTCATAACTATTTTATGTATCAAGTGTTGTCAGGGTTTCCATTGCAATGAGCTAGTTAAATCACTGTTTAAATAATGATATTCAAAAGACAAAACAAAACCCACAAACTGTTACATCTACTCTGGATTGTCTGGGACATCTTTGATTTTTGAATTGCTGTGGAACGTTTCCTGGAAGGAGCAAACTCTGATGATGGGGGGGTGGGTGGTGTAGTTTTCATTTTTTGTGTGTGTGTGCATGCGGATTTTTTTTTTTAAAGAAAAATGAAACTGTTTTTGCATCCAGTATTCAGGTGAAGTCTGTATTTCTGTTCTTTAAAGTTTGGTGGGATTTTTTTGTGTGTGGTGTTGGTGGTTGCTCTTGTTTCTGTTGTTGGTGTGGGGGTTTGGTTTGCTGGGTTTGTGTGTGTGTTGGTGGTGTGGGGTTTTTTTGTTTTTGGTTTGGTTTTGTTTTGGTTTTGTTTTGAATGCAATATTCTGATACATGTTTGACCTCCAGAATGTTACCTCTTTTTGTTTGGCCTGGTGAAGATGAATTTTGAGAGTTCATCTATACCTTAGTTCATGCTGTTGTGTTTCCCCAGTAGTTTTGTATCAGTCTCTTGAGACTGTGCTGCATCAAGTACTTTACCCAAAATGTTATTTAGGGTAAAGCTGTTAGAAAATGTGGGGTTTATCTCAGTGCTGTTCCATCTTGCCTGGATGAGAAAGTTCATGCTATATAGAGACAAAACTTTGCTGCAAGGTAGATTAGGAATCTTAAGAGCAGAAAAATGCTGAATTAGATAAAGGAAAAGGCTTAAAGCACTTGTCAGAACGGGATTAACCTGGCAGAGGAATCAAGTTCTCTATAAGAGAACACTTGAGGTACTTGGGCCACCACTTAATTGCACTTTTATTTAATACCTTTATATGAAAATAAACAGGGGAGTAAGGAATTGGTGTTGAAAGAGAGAGAAATGTGTGAATATTGAACCAGTATTGGACTCGTGTATCTGTTGAGAGAATGAGGAAATCTGAATGCTCACAGAGCCCAGCAGGAAGCGAGAAGAGGGGATTTTTTTTCCCCTTAGAGGAATGCTGTGAAAACAGCGATGCAGCCTGGCAGACTAAGTCCTGTTGCATTCAAGGAACAAAAAAACAACGGCCGATGATGGCGCAGAAGCTGCAGGGTAGCTGGTGTAGTAAAGAAGAAAGAAAATTAGGGCCAAATCTTGCACAGCAAATTGTGATTCCCTCATCTTTTTAAATACAGACACTACAGCTAAATGAAGTAGAGAAAAAAAGCTGATGCTGGAATGATCTCGTAGTTTAAATCTGAAGGGAAATGGGGAGAAGGGTGGACGACTGCTCATCTGCAGCAGCACTGCACACAGAGCCTACCTGATTTAGGCCTAGCGACAGTTGCGTTGGAGGCCTTTGGAAGGCAGATAGCTCAGCAAGCGTGTTTTCTCAGTGTGACGTACTTGGGAGTGTGTACAGCCTGCATGCTAAATGTGAGTGGCTGGATTTGACTTCGCTTCTAACGGTTCTAAGAATGTAATGAAATCCCTTCTCACTCACGCTTTTATTTTGGGATAGAGGGGGAGAGAAAGGAGCTTTCATTATTCTGTTTAGTTCAGAGTTTGAAACAGGCATGTTTTACCTAATTCTCTTTTTATTTAGGCTACTTGTAAAGCATGTTGATGCCTTTAAGTGCTCTATCATAATTTAGCAGTACTCAAAACTAGAAACTCATGAAAACCCTGATGCTGTTTATTTCATTTATTTAATCTATACACAGACAGACCATACTGTACTTAGAGGGTCTTAAGCTGGTCTTTTTTTGTGTCACTGTGCTCAGGAGATCAAGAATACCAAAATGACAACATAGTACAATGAAATAATAGCTGGTGAAATAAAATAAGTTTGACGAAAAAGCAAATCAAATTCAAAGGTAGAATGAGAATGTCTCTTAGTAAATTTTAGCAGGCTGTATTTAGAACAGGTGTTGTATTTATTCAAGAGGAGAGGAAAATGTGATACCTTTCTGGAAACAACAGCGTGTCACAGCCACCTTTTACAGGGTTCAGAGCACCCAACAGAATCAATGGAAGTCTGAGACTCTTTTGCATAGAACTATGTGAAATTAAATTGCCAGTATTATTTCTTGGGAAAAAACCCCACTTCTAGCAGGCGAGAAGCATTATCTTTTTCATCTTATTCTTAAAATCTGAAGACGGATTAAGGAATAAACAATTGTTCTTTGATACTTTTGTCATGTGAACATCTGTTCACTAACAAACTATTTTCATGTTGTCTTCTGACAGTTATTCAGATGCCTGTGACATATTAGAGCCAGTGATCTGTAGTGTTGTAAAGGCAAGAATTTATATAGTTTTTTATTTTGAGCCATTTTGTTTCCTGTTAAAACAAAAGTTCTACAAAAGAGAAAATGAGCTCCTGCATTCTTTTAAGTATTTTTCAGTATCATAAAATACAGAACACAAAAATTAGCTGCTAATGTACATTCTTAAGTTTATGCTGCTGTACTTCATATACATGAAATGGCTTATTTTTAATGCACATACTAAAATAATTAAATTGAATAGGCCAGTTTATTCTAAGAACTGTGCCAGACAGGAAGTGTGGACCAAAACTTGTTCCATTATATTGACTTGAAAGTTGACCCATAACAAAACCGACACAGGGTTGGTTTAATTTAAGTGTTTAAAGTACTCTTAAATGATGTTTTTTCTCCTTTTATGTGATCTTTTCCTGGACAATACAGTAAACAAGTAAAGAACTGTTATCCCCTGTATCATAATGATGATAAGCAGAAAATAATAGTGATTTCTATTCTGGATGAGTAACAAGCAGAACATACAGAATTCAGATGCCTGACAAACTCGGGTGTCTCTTTTCCCCCAGTTGTTCTGTGGGTCTTTCAGTCTCGAAAAGAATGTGTCTGTGTGACTGGATCACTGAAAACAACTCACAAGCCAAACTTCTGACCAGGTGGGGAAAGTAAAAGATGACTCCTTGATAATTGCTTTAGTTAAAAAAAAAAAACAAAACAAAACCAACAAAGACCTCAGTCTCTTCCCCACTATAGCACGCTGGAACTCCCTGACTGCTGAAGGGAGGGAGGAAGGAGGTCTCCCTTCGGCTGCTAGCCCAGTGCTCCTGCTGCTTAATCTTGTCTGGCGCTCCCCAGACCTATCTGAATCGCTTCAACTTTCTGTGGGGTGTGACACCCCTTTACCCCCAGCTCCCCCCAGAAAGAGTGGGACTGCTGGTGGGAGGACTTCACAGCTGGAAGAGACCGTGAAGGAGAGAGCTGTGGTCAGATAGATTTAGCTGCCTGTGGGAGTGTTCCAGCTGCAGGATAAATTAAATGAAAATGGAGAAACTGAAGGCAGAACTATAAACTCTGAGCAGAACTGGGATTTACTTACAACTCTTGATTCACTGTTAGCCTAATCTTTCCTTGTGCATGCTTGAAGAACTACAATTCAGTTAGCAGGTTGCGTGGACACACTGAGAGAAGAGCTTTACAGAAAGTACAACATCCGATTTTGAAAGAGCTTTGTAAATACGGAAGTATAAAAGATTACCTGTTGTTGTAAGATGCCATACCATATAATAACTGATCACAATTCATCTGCATTTTTTAACGTTTCCTTATTATTACTTGTGTACGTAGCTTCTGTCTGATATTTGTGGGAAGGTAACATCAGTAGAAGCTTGTGTAGCTAATCTCTGTCAATCTGTCACTGAAAGTCTCCCTGTTTCTCCTTGTGATTCTTTGCTTGCAGTGCTTTAAACTGAAAGTGCTTGCGATCGCAGGGCTTGTCTTTTTTTCATTGTAAATGCATGTTAAATTTCTTTGTTCAACAATTATTCACATTTTGGTTTTCTGTTTCTTAATTTTGAAATGCATTGTGTAATTGTGTCTGTTCAGTGTCTGTTGCGTGCAAGTTGCCCTTCATCAAAATATGTTTAACATGGATTTATTCCCTTAACTGCTACTCCCTTTAAGTAGTTTTCACTATACTTTGTAACCATGGAAATGGTGTACAGATAATATTTATAAGGTAGAAAGGAAAACAGGGTGTCTAATGGGACCCCTGCTGTTCTGAAATCTCTTCAGAAAAAAAAAAGTCTGGACTCTTGGGATTCTGTATAAATGTAATAGGAAGTCTTCTGTAATGCAGAATATTTTTCTAGAATATTCACTTTAAATAAATTAGTTCATACATTCATGTTGGATAGTCCTTTAAAAAGTCATATTTTTCACCTCACTTCTCTCACTTGTGTAATCACGAAACTTCGGTCTTTATTGAAATGCTAGATTTTAAAAAAACTTTAATTGTTTGCAGTCACTCTGTGCTAACACTGAAATGGCAAGCTTGGTTTTGCTTGCTGATACTGTTCTTAAATGCTTATATTTTGGACTGTCACTTCCACTATTTCTTCTCTAAAGCCTGGATGAAGAGCAAAATACTCGGTTACTTTGAGTTGTAAGTACTTCCTTTATCCTGCCTCCCCTCTCCAGGAGCAGAACTTTTCCCTTTCTTAACTGCTGAGGGGGTGAGGGGCGGGGAGGGGTGGGTGATGGTGGTTTGTTTTGTTTAATTTTATTCCTCATCTTTAGTGTTTTGCTCTCTTAACTTTTTTTTTTCACTTGTTTGGTATTTCCCCCTGCTGGCAGATTGCGTTAATAGCACTTTTCTGCTGTGGAAATGGAAGGCTGTAGTTGTCCTTGAATGTCACTGTTTTGTGGTTCAGGCGTTGGCTGCTTTTCTGATTATTTTTTGTCCTCTGAACGTCTCTAGAAATAGATAAAATTCAAAGAATAGTTTGTACAAGCAAGGGATGTGCACGTTCCCGAAGTTCTCCCCATCAGAATTGCAGTAGCACTTCCAGCAACAGAGATACCTCTAGCTTTGCATTTCATGCCTGCAGTCTTGCAGCGCTACCCAGTTAATCTGCTTTTGTACTCTAGACCTCTTCCCAAAATTCTTCAGGCACTTCTGCCTCACTAACGCATCGTTCCCGCAAGCCAGTTCTTCCCAAGATACAAGTGGATTGCTAGAAGGGGAAAAATAGTTTGGCATTCAATATCAGATTTCTCCTCGTGTTTAAAAGAATAAAACAACAAATCAGAGATCCCTCCATTCTTAATGGAATTTGAGGGGAAATAATACTTTAGTCAGTGCTTGAGTATTCTTAATTTTTTCTTGTTCTTTGCATTTTCAGTTGTTAAATCAATTACTAGGCTTTCCTCTGTGTGTTCTTTCTAGAAAGTTGTCTTTTCCTTGCAGCTCCTTCTCCTCTATTTCCTTTTCCCCAGTCCTCCATCTCTGAATTATGAAAGGAAGGCAGAAACTTCTTAATGACTGGAGAAAGACATTTACAATACCCCTTACCAACAGCAGAGGTTAATGAACTGGGTTTTTTAGGCATGTTATTAAAAAAATCAAAACACCAACCTCCAGATAACTTATAAATTTTTAGACAAAACAGTGGGCTAATACAGCTGGAAGGGGACAACTCTTTGTTTTCTATTGACCTTCCATCTTTTTCCCTCCCAGCTGTATGTATGTATACTTTGTAAATAAGTTGCAAATAATTAAAAAAAAAATCCAGTTCTAAAATTTAACACATTAACTCATATGTTTTGAAGTTTAATTGCTAAACTTTGTTTTCTAAAAAAATCCCAAATTTGCAGCAACTTTATGGAATGTGGCAGAACGCAGCAAAAATTTTTAGAATCAGATACCAAACTCTGCCTTCCACTTATATCTTTACATCATGTAAATATTTTAATTTCTGCAAAGAATTCCTTGGCTCCCTCCTTCACACATGAAACTTTTCTGTTGCACTGTTAGTAAAGTATAAACGTATAGAGATAATTAGGACTGGGGTTTCCTGTTAGTGTTTGTATAGATAAACAGTCCTTCTAAATAAAAACGTAATTCCCTAAAATAAAAAGTTCAGATCATCCAGCTTTTTACATGAGCAGGACCTTAGCCACACTACATAGAAGGTGGCTTTGTGTTTATCTAAAACTGGTGAGTGGTAACTCACTGAGCAAAGTGAGGCTCAGTGGTCCTGTTTGTCCGCAGTACTGTAACTTTTGAATGCAACGGTGCTGTAAAACATCCCCATATGCTGGTTTCTGGGTACAAAAAGCAGAATTGTACTGATGATAATTTTATGAATGTTAGAAGGGGTTAGATGGGGAATACGTTGAGCCCTTGGTATTCAAGTCAGGAAGAACTTCTGCCAGGCTTATTAGTGGTCCTAGGTCAGAGAGGCAGACTTTCTGTAACTTTCTAGTTTAGTTTTTAATTACAAAAACAATTCTGTTTCCATGAATGCTTTATTTATCATATGCAAGGAAGTAGAAAAGCAGGGAGTTGAATTTGTTGTGGGTTGTTTTTACTTTGTTGTTTTTAAATGGCAGCACCTTACTCTTTTTTTTTTTTTTTTTTTTTTTTTTTTTTTTTTTTCCCTTTAGAAAGAGAGAAGGTATATGTGTCTGAGAAGTGGGAGGATGAGTTTTATTTTAAGGATGGCTTAAATGATTAATCCTTGGCGAGTTAAATTATGCAAACCTTTTCAAGTGTAAGTGGCTTTAGGATGTGCTTCTCATACACTTAAGACTGCTCAAAGAAGAGAGGTTTGTGTGGGGGTAAAAAGTGCAAAGCCGCATACCTTAAACGTGCTCAGGTGAGAGAGGAGATCCTCAGAGTTTAGAAGATACTTGTGCTAACTTTCCACTAGGCCAGAGGTGGCTTTTCCTTTTGCTAGAGTGGGATCTCATCCCCGCCCCACCCCCTAGGTGCCAGGAATGACTAAGTTCAGGAAGAGTTACTAGTGCCTATCAGAGCTGTAGTCTTAGGACAGGCAGAGCTAGGAGGGAAGTCTTCATCTGCTTACACGTGTTTGCCATGGCAAGTTTTGGTTGGTATTTGTGAAATGGTTTTGTCATTACAACGGGGGTGGTCTTTTCAGCTGTAATGAGTCTTTCAGCTCAATTTCTACATGTAAAATATAGTACTGCTTCTGCTAAGGTGAATGATGGCATCACATGCTTCCATTGAAACTTAGTTTGGTCATTATCTAAACTGTTTTAGAGAAGGTGAGGTGATGTGTCCCCAAATGAAATCAGCTTCTGATGTCTTAAACTCCAAATTGCATCTATTTTGTGGCTAATTGTTGTGGCAGACGGAATTTGGAGGCAGAATTGAAGCTTGTAGTTTGAGTCCTGTAGATTGTCTGCATGCATCAATAGAAAGCTCCTTGACCATTTCAGAGGGAGTTACCTACCAGTACTGGGTGGGGATAGGGAGGAGGAAGAGAGAGAAGTTGTGCAGATGGACAGACTGGGAGGCACAGCTAGTATGCTTCAGTGCAGTCTTAGCTATCTTGGGCAATCCTGTTGGTCCCTTTACCACCTGCCTGGCACATCTTCCTGGGGCTGACTGGGCATTCTCTCAGCGGCAGCACAATGGCGAGATCGGATTCCCCGCACTGGCACACAGGAACTTGTTTTTAATCATGGAAGCGGCAGCACCGGTGCTGCTAATGTGGTCGTTGAAACGTGAGCCTTACAATAATGTAATTTGAAATAGCTCGTACCCTCTGTCTGGGCTGTGTTTGATCTGTTTCTTGAGACTGCAGAAGTCCTGTCCTGTTAAGGAATACGAGTTGTTTCATTTCTGACTTGAAAATCACAGTAAAGTAACTGTTACATCTTGTTTTCCTAGAAGATATTGATAGAATGCTTTCTATATACAGGGTGCCTTTCAAATACAGGAAGGAGAGCTGTTGCTTTGAGTTCACATCTAAAGACGGAGATCCAGAGAAAACTGTTACTCCCTTTTGTGTGCAGTATATTTTGCACCAAAAAAATATTTTTTTAAGTAATGCTTTACCGTTAATATTGTCACACAATGCTCTAAAAAGTGAAAGAATGTCAGGCTCACAATTGCCTGTGCACAACAATTAGTCCTTTTCCATCTGAATCCATCCTGTGCACTGATCATGACTGAGGTTCTATTGGTAAAAAGTAAAAATTACATAATTAAATATTGTAATGTGATATGTAGATAGTAAGTTCCCGGTTAAAGTTACATGGTGTAACAGTAAACATGGGCTAGCTTCTAGAGTTAGGAAAAATTGTGGCAAAAAATGGCTAAACATGACTTTTTCACTTCTCCCATTTTTTCCAAATAAGTCTCTGGTTACAGTAGCATAAGCTTTATTGTAAAACTTAAAGGTAATAATAAGTATCTGATTGATATAACTAAACATCTTAAATTCAGATGTTTAGCATTTAGTCTTAAACCTTCAGGTTCTATATGCTGAAGTGTTTAACCACCATGTGTAGTTCTTCTGATATCCTGAGGGGCTGCCAAGCCTTAAACATAGGAGTTCTGTGTTTGAAGTCTTTGTTTTCATAACAGTCCCATGAAATGAGTAACTCCTTATTTACAAGCTTCAACAAAAAATTAAAATTGATCTGCAGAATATGATTGTTTTGGTAATGGTCATGTATTTTTCCTTACGTATGTTGTATAGACTTGTTGAAAAGGTTAAGAGCCTTTATTTTTCGTGGGGGTGGGGAGTGGTATTACTTCTTGAAGTGTACGTGTGTACCAAACTAACTTTCCTGTTACTAACACTATACATCAGGTTCTCAACAGTCAATCTCACTAAGAAAAACCTATTTCTAAAACTTCGATGATTTATTTGTTTATTGCTAATTTTAATTGCTTTGTCTTTTTAGCTTGTAGTAAACATAGATAAGCAATGTTCAAGTTTTTCTTCTGATCATAGTATGTTTTGAGAAGGTGTCAGTGTTCTTAGTCAAAAGCAGAGGTGGATATAGAAATATGACTCCCAGACCTGGGGCTTTAAAAACCCCCAAATATTGCAGAATATACTGTAATTATCTGAGAGTTAGCTGTGCAGACTCATACCTCGGGCAACTTACAGCATGTGTTTCTAGAGCCTTCAAAAGGCAATCTCAGTAAAATGAATAGCTGAGATTTCATGATACACTTCTACTTGCTGAAGTTTTTGTTAAGAAACCGTGAAAAATGCTAAACTCTTCAGACTTCTGTATTGATATGAGTGATCGTGAGCTGTCTAATCTTAACTTTCTAATGCGGTTTGTAGTGAGAGAGGCAGTGTGAGTTTGTGTATGTACCCTTGCTGTGAACAAGAAATAATCTAATTTCATCTGTAGAGTGGATTTTATCTGGTACTTTTTTCATTAATATTATTCCAGGTTGGTTCCCAGTAGCCACAAATTCAGAGAATTGTCAAGAGCCAAAGCTACAGATTCATTTAGTCGTAAACTGTTCTCTACTATAAAAATGTTAAGAGCAATGGAAAATTTAAGGCTGTTTAAGGTGTTTGGAGTTAGCAGTCTTCAACGTTTGTTCTTCATTTCTCTGTCTCAATTACCAGGCTAAGAAAACTTGCCTGTATCAGGCACAAGGTTTTCTGTGGCTCTCGTGAGTGTGCTGCTTATGAGGAAAACAATTCTTTGTTTGTAGTAGAGGTTAGATGTTGAATTTAAAAAAGCATGCAAACTCAGAATGAAAGGAAATTATTCAACTGATACTTCATTCTTTAAGTTTGTCCTCTCTGCTAATTGAGGCAGAGATGCCAGTAAAAATACTATAGTTGCATGAGGTCAGAATTAAAGTATTTTTTATTTCTAAAGGCTTGATTTTCAAACATTAACCTGTTCTAAACAATTTATAGAGAGAGCCTGTAGGAAATTATGTACAGAAGAGGATGCAAATGTATTTCTGTTCCTTGTCTGGCTTCTCTCTAAGTGACTTCTCCAAGGCAACACAGCAAATCACTTGGATAGTCGCGATTAAACTCCTGGTGTTCCTAACTTTGTCCTTGGGAACCCCTGGGTTCTCAACCTGGGGTTGCAGCCCTTCAGAGCAGTTAGATGCAGCCTGAAGGTTGGTAACTGCAGCTTTGTTCTGCACAGCTCAGTCTTGATGACGCTAGGGTCCTGCTATGGAGGCGAGTCTCTACGTAGCGGGGGAAAAAGGAAGGAAGGAACAGTTAATCGTGCTGTTATTTTTAAGTGACAGTTTTCTCTTCAGTTTGTGTGTACTTTTGCGACAAGTAAATTGATATTTTTCTTTTTAAAAATGAAAATCATGCTCTTTTATTCCAAGACTGTATTTGCAGATGTGTAGTACTGACAGTTTTGTTTAGCTTTCCAGAGTCAGTCATCTACAGCAGTGAGATTTTTTAAAATATTTTTTATTATTTTTTCTTAGTAGCATGGAGATACAGTTGTAGTTGTGTGTTGAAGAGGGATAGCTAGTGCTTGCATGATGAAAGAGCTTCCTCTATAGATTTTTTTTTTTTTGACCAATGAAATAACTGATTGATAGTGGGAGGTGCAAGTGACAACTAAGGTTTTAATATCAAAGAATAAAAACCAGACTTTTAGAATCACACCTCAACAATGAGGGTATTTCATATTCTGTAGCATCCAGAGCAGATGCACTTAATTTGAGTATACTCTCAAAAACAGTCCATACTCCCAAGTTCATAACCTACCATGTTAGCAGTTGGATGTTACTTAAATGAACCTGAAATTGCTCTAAAATTAATTTATCAACTTACCTTCTGTAATATTTTGTTGTTCAAAATGCACAATAAAATTTGAAACTAGGAGAGTGACCTTACTACCAGCAGTAGGCTTCCTGTTTTCTTCTGTCTTGGTGTTCATCAGCACCCTGGTTCTGCTGGTTAGTAAGTATAAACTCCTCCACTTGTACTGGTCTCCACTGTGCGAGAGATGATTATGTGGCTTTCTACTGCTGCATCTATTTACAAGGCTGGGGCTTAAGCTTCAGCTCTGAGATGACTTGCATGTGGATAGAAGTGTATCTGCAAAGATCTTGTTAGCTGTGGAGTTGAAGCTTAAAATAAGCTAATATTCTAGTGTTTTACTAGAAAATTGGAGTATTTTGGAGGCTTTTTTTAGCATCAGGCAAAGTAATTGAGCAAATGAGTTATCATTTATATTTTAGCTATCTTTTTAGGACTGACTCACAAGTTTTTTATGATTCAGATGAGGTTGATTTAAGAGGGTACTACCTTGCTCCGCAGCTAAATGTCATTCCTCCCATGACACAGGCAGTGCAATGGGCAGTGTATCTTCTCGGCCTCCACAGTTCATGACCTAGCATATTAGCTTAAACGGCCATTGATTTCAGTTTACAGTAGTGCTCTGGGATTTGAGCTCTAGTGACTGTGCTGACACACCACCTGCTCTACCATCTTAGCTGTGTTGGTATAACTTCCAGCAGAGGTGGTGGGCAAATGTCTGGGGTGGGTAACCTTGTCATATTTAGCTGTGGCAACTGACAGGAGTTGTGATTTAGAAGTTAATAAATGTGACAGAGAGGAGGAGGTATTTCTCCCAGGTGAGGGGGACACAGGCCTTGCACAGAACTAGAAAAGCTCATACCTGTAATCTGTTCTTCCCCTAGTGACAGTAATGGTTTGTATTTTAATCCAGATTAAAATTGTAGGTGGTTTTGGCTTTCCCTGCCATGTCAAACAGATTTTTCTTTTCAAGTGGTATTTTATACTTAGCTTCTGCATTAAAAAAAGACCAAAACCCAAATTCCCCCAAACCAAGCAAATGAACAAATAAAACCCCTCCCCAAACAACTTCCCCCCCCCAACTTTCCAAATCTTTGAATTTTCTTTTTCCATTTCAAACTGTAGTTAAGCTGTTTGTAATTATCTTTTTTGTTTGTTTGTTTTTCTTTTGTAGGAGGGGGTAGAGAGCTGAAGGGAATAACTTTCTCAAAACCGGTAAGTACTTCTTCCCAGGGCTCAGATGGTTTACCTAAGAATAGATGATACAAAGAGCTGACATCCATTCCTGGAAAAGTTTGATGTTTACTGAAACTGAAATCCTATCCTTATATTCAGAAATTAAATCTTAAAAAGTAAATGTTACTGATGGGAAGCCCCAGTCCTACAAATAAAATCACTGTAGGGCTGAGATTTGGGCCCAAGAGTCTGTGAGTGCTGTGGGTATTTAAATTCATCTACACAAAAATAATAATGTTAAATCTTTTTGTATGTAATGTGAAAAAATATGTTTGAAGAGATTTTTGGAGCAGAAAGACTTCTGTCTCAAATTCTAAGTTATTCAGAGTTCATCCATACCCACAAGACATTGATGGCTTTTGATGGGTCCTACCTTTATTTTTGTGTGTATGTGTATATACACAGACACATACCTTGTGAGCTGTGTTTCTGGTGTAGTTTCTAAAATAGCTGTAGTTTAAATAGGTTTGTGATATTGTAGAGGTTCGGATGTGGGTTGTATTTAATTGAGATAATAATAGAGAAGTGCTAATGCACTTACATGATTATTGCAGAGTTTAAGGTTTCATTCGGTCTCTGAATATTTATATAGTGTATATAAACATCTACTGCCTTAACTGCGGTGCATTGGGGTACTTATCTGAGTATGAAATTTTAAGTCTTGAAGCAACTGCATAAGAAATAAGGGATTATTTAGAACAAATACGTGCCAGCAAGAGATTGAATGGAGGACTGCTGCCTCCATTCAGTTGAAATCAATCCAAGGAATGGCAAATTTACCTCTTGCTCTCGATGCTCTTTCTGGCTGAGGCTTGGAAGTATGTCTGGATGTGCTAGAGATGCAGGTACTCTACAGTCCTCTGCTTGCCTTTTGCAAATCACCAATTCTAGCATCGAACAAGGCGTTTGCATGTTTTCCTTTGAAAACTACTGGGATGAAGGATGTTTGCAGACCAAGCCATCCATGCAATTTCAATCATCTACAAGCTTTTTAATTAAAATAATTCTGCTGTCGTAACAGTAAAGTGGAAAATGCTGTATGTTTTATGATTAATCCAGGGATGGTTTTATACATCTTTGGATGTGGTATTCTAGGTAGTTTATAATGCCACTGGACTGAAGTTTTTAAGTCTTCCCTTGAAGTCCAGTCTAAAAGAATGAAAGTTCAAAAATATTTAAGATTCTTGCACTCACAAAATATGCATGACGACTTGCTTATGCAGTTCTGTACCTGCTTTCAAAGCAAATATTAGCAATATTTAACCAGTCCTCATAGATATTTCTAGACATTACTCTATGTGAAACAGAAAAATACAGTGTAGGATTTGTTGGATGTAAGGAATGATCACCCCTCCCCTCTTTAAGGAACATCAGATAAGAGTTTGAAGTTCTTTAGGGGAATTTTGGACAGGGATAACTTTGGACAGTTATTCCTGCTTGGGAAGGGAAGCTACAAGTGCATGTTTTTCAGTTCTAGAGGGGTACCACTGAATAACAACTGTGTATATTTCATATTCAGAAATCAGCAACTTGACCAAATCTTCAGATGAACATCTGATTGTGTTCTCTTGCCCCACTAATGATTTGGATGCTTGGAACACTTCAGAACCTCGTAATAAATTCTTCAATGTTCTTTGCCTGTTTCCTTGTCTTTAAAGTGGTGGTGATGCATGCCTCAGCTGGGATGCTGTGCCAAATATATGGTATCTTATTTGTAATTTAACAAAGTTCTCGTTGCTTATCCTGGTTCTTTTTTTTATGAAGACCACCACTGGTGCTGCTAGCTGACAAATGCTGCAGCTGGCAGAGGTGATTGCAAAAGATTATGCTTTACTGTGCGGCCTTTGCTTTCCTTACATACATATCAGGCATTTAGTTTTTGAAGAGGAGGTTGTTTCCAATGTTTAAAATGTGCTTCGGTGTAACTTCGCTAACAGAAGGTAACTGGAAGTAAATGATACTCAGAGTGAGTTGCTCTGAGGCTATAATGGGAATGCTGGAGGAGGGGAAGTAGGAAGAAGGAGTCAAGAGTTAAAAAACCTCCCAAAAAAAAAAAAAAAGGAAGGTCAAAAGTTTGTTAATCTCTTGCCTTTTCTTGGAAGCTTCAGTCTTATGAATTGAAATTAGTTCTGCAGTATGTTATAGTATGGCACCTATTTCAAATTTATATATATGGAAAGAACGAATTTTAAGGAATCCTGAAATCCACTAATTTTTTAAATTACTATTAAAACAAAAAAAGCTGAAACTGACAAATACTTTGGAATGGAACTGAATGGTTGGTATGTTACTAGAATAGTTTTGGTTTTTTGGTTTGTTTTTTTTTTTTTTTTAACTTGTCACAGTTTATGTTCTTCCATAGACAGTAAATTACATTTTTTTTTTATGTCTACATAAGTTGCTCATCCACTTGCTTCTGCAAAGCAGTATCACTTTTTTCTTAAACCTCTTAAAAATTAATTTTGAAAGATCTTTCTAGCTGTTCAAGTCATCTATGAAATTAGGCTCGATTAGTTTTTATGAACCATCAATAGTACAATTTCTATCTGTCAAATTGAGCTGTACATTAATAGGAGTTTATCAGTCTTTATATGTGTGGGGGTTTTGTGATTTTTGTTTGGTTTTGGGTTTGTTTTTGTTTGTTTTTTACACAAGTACCGTGTCATTTTTCCCATGAACTAGTACTGGGCTTTACAGTCACATGTATTAAAATTATGGATATTGTTAACATTCTCAGTTAACTGTCTCTTCTGCTGTTTTGTGCTTAACTTTCAAGTTAATACATAGTTACAGAGTTGATATTAGCTATTCATCAAGAGTGCCTCATTACCGACATACTGAGAAAGAAACTATGGTCATATCTGCCTGTATCTTTACCCCGAAATGGAATTTTCAAGGCTTATGAAAGACTTTTTGCCTCTGCAGTGGGTTCCAGTTTTCATTAGCCAGTCTCTCACGTGGTTTTCTGAAGCATGGTTTCTTTTGAAACTGCAGTGGTAGGGACTTAATGCAGGCTATAGTTGTCCTTGTCAGTGAGTGGAAGCAATAATCTGAGATTCTGTTTTCTCATTACTGTTTGAGGTAATAGAACAGGGAACTATATGTAATTTCCATGTATCCCTTGATACAAATTACAATTTTATAGAGAGTAGTGCTGCAAAGGCAGCTGTTTTTGCTCATCTGTGTCACATGTGGGAGAGGCCCTTGCAGAAGGTCATTTCATGTGTTGACTAGAAAGTCTGATCAGGCTTTTGTTATTTAAATAAGTAACCTTAAGCTAACAGGAGACAGCACTGACAATGAGTTTAAATATAATGCTTTTTAAAACCCCTTTATAGTCTTCTTTTTGTAAGATATTTCTGTTTGGAAAGAGAAACAATTAATTTAAGTAAACAAAAGAACACTGTTGTCCTGTCTGTGTTGTGTGTGTCCGTCCGTCCCGTCCCCCC
>KL281608.1:492-46513 GCA_000699545.1 Podiceps cristatus
CCCCCCCTTTTTTTTTTTTTTTCTGAGGGAGTGTGGGGGGAAGGAAAGCAAAGAAAAAAGCTTGTGAATGAATGGAAAACAATGCAGGGTCACAAAGCTGTCGCAACCAATGTCACCGTGGCACTGCTGGGCAGGCTTACAGAGGACTTCTTGTTCCTTGATTTTTATGGTGATCGGTAGAACGCATGTAGCACTTTGCGAACAGGTTTAGGACAAGTGGCAAAGAAAAGGCTCCTCACAATCAACTCTTTTCGACAGCATCGGGAGCATTATGCCCGCAAACACCTGTGGTTTGCAAAGAGGGAGCTGTAAAGGACACACACAAAAAATATATATAAATAGAGGGGCGAGACATTGTTTTCAAGTTACACTGCATGTCACAATTGTGCACAATGGTGGGGTTTTTTTTAACTCATCTGAGACTATGGAGTTTAGAAAAGCCCCAGAAATATTACTGAATACAAATGCTAGCATTTAGGGGATACTGAGCTTGGGAGACAGAGAAATGAGATGAAAAGAGAAATGGAAAGATCAGCCCAGTAATCCATCAGGGTCCCAGGACTGCTCTGCGACGATGTGGCAGGAGCTAAGACTCTATTATTCCTTCTGAAGGGGGTCTCTGCAACAGCCACCAAATCCCCACACTCTGTGAAGTAAGGGCCTGCGCTGATGTCCAAGGAGCATCCTTACATACACCCCCCAGCCCACAGCAGCCCAGTATTACAGTTTAGACTTTCTTACCTAGGACCTAGAAACTAGCTAAATATGATCAGATTGTTAAAAAAAGATTTCTTTCCATCTTTAACGTTGAAATAAATAACAAAATATGATTAAGACAGCCTATGGAAACTCCTTGGCTTCACTTCAGGTTGGTGAAGAAGAAGTCTCTGCACCCCAGGATTTCTCATTCCAGTAAGTGTATTGTGAGTCAGGTCCCAAAAACTTCTTGGGGTAAACACCCCCATTCATTTCAGAATAGGCAGCTATTTTCTTTCAAAACCTGTAACAAAGGTGCTCATTAGCATCCAGGAGAGCTCTGCCTTGGGAGAAACCTCTTCTTCTCCCAGAACAGCCAAGGTTATTAATTATTTAATAAAATTAAAATGTGGTATGAAGCAGTCTTTCTTGACGTTTGAAAAACAATAATATAAATTATGACGATTCTTTAGATCCTTGGGTCATTCCCCTCTTCTGTTCCCAGAAGTTTTTTTTTACTTTGCAGTCTTAAATTTACCAAAACCTGTTCTGTTTTTTCTTTGGTAAATAGTAAAAAACCGACATTCCTAGTCTTGATTAATTCTGTTGCTAAGAAAATTGTGTTGTTTTTTTTTTGTTTTTTTGTTTTTTTTTTTTAAAAAAAGAAAAATACTCCTCAATTCCGCCCAAACTTCATCCTACCTCTTTTCAATTATCAGTATAATTATGCATGCAACTTTGTTGATTTCATGAAATACGTTTTCTGTGTTTCACTTGAAAAGTGATGTGATATTGTAGCTAGGGCATTAACCAAAGACAGGGAAATCAGAGCACAGTTACCCATCTCTGGTATGACACTCCTCAGTGCTTGGAACTATCATGTCTTGATTCATTTGGGAGCCTTTGGACTCAAGCATGACTTTTTTAACTGGTACACAAATAAATTAAGCAAGTAGGCTTTTGGGTCACTTGAAAGCTGGAGAGGGATTTTTTACAAAGGCATGTGGTGATAGGACAGGGGTGGTGTCTTTAAATGGAAAGAGCGTAGATTTATATTAGCTACAAGGAAGAAACTCTTCACTCTAAGGGTGGTGAGGCAGTGGCACAGGCTGCCCAGAGAAGCTGTGGGTGCCCCATCCCTGGAAGTGTTCAAGGCCAGGCTGGATGGGGCTCTGAGCAGCCTGGTGTAGTGGGAGGTGTCCCTGCCCATGGCAGGGGGTTTGGAACTAGGCGATCTTTAAGGTCCCTTCCAATCCAAACCATTCTATGATTCTATGAAAGAGAGTTGCATTTCTGAGGAATCCACAAAAGTAAACTAATTAAGATTGCTCACTTGAGATCTGCAGCTCCTCTGTACAACTTTCCTGCAAATTGGAATGAGCTGGGAGCTGCTATGGTAAAGGAGGAACTGAACAGTATGATCTACTTTGTTCTTAATAAATGAAATAATCTTTTCTGTTCCTCAAACAATTTTAATATGTGTTATTAAAATGGGAGCTCTTTTTGGATGGGTCAAAGCTTTTCAGTTTTATCTAAGCACTCTGAAATACTTGCACTACCTTCACAAGAAGAATTTAACATGAAAACCCTACTGCTGAAATATAACCTCTAGGGATCTGGCATGTCCTATTAGACCAACAGTTCAAAGTACTGTGGTTCACACCATTGGTTCCTAGTGCAAAATTCTTACTTTTCTAGTAGTTATCTTCTGTATTAAGATGACTGAAATAAATTATTTTTTACATCTTAGATAGACTTTAACTGTAGAGCTGAAACAAAGAACAACAAATCTTTCCGTTGACCTTGATAATCTTTGGCTTACTTAAAACTTCAGTGAAATTGCTGATCAGGGACACATTACTCTGATTCTGTGAGTTTTTACCCCTTTCAGCACGTCTAATTGCCACAGTAAGTGTATCACATCTAGTAGTTTCAAATTAAATGCACATGCATGTGTTCCTCTCCCATTATGAGTTAGATATGCTTATTTTAGAATTGGCAACTGCATTAATTACCCTGAATTAAACAGCAATCTGTTATCTTTGGCTAAAGCTTTTTGTTTGTTTGTTTGGGACAAGCTGTGGGATATTTTGTGAAAACCTGATTCTGAATGGGTGTGCTGGTGATAACACTGTCACTCCTAGACCTTAGCACACAGCACCAGGTGGGGCAGGGAAGCTATTGCTATTCCCAGTCTGTGTGAGCTTTACCAAAACAGGGTTGGGAATTAATGGCATTTCGTTGCAAGATTAAAGAAATTGTGGTTCCATGTACAGTCAGGGATTTTAGCACCTTAATTATGTTACCAGTGAAACTGTGGTTCTCTGATTCCTCTTGGAATGCTGATGTGCTTACCTGTCCTTTGTGATAGTGAGGTTAAATAAGTTCAGCATGACCAGCAATGATTTACTAGAAGGGTGATATTTTGCCTGTAAGTACTTGAGACTGATAGCTTGATTGTGTGGAGTAGATCTGCTTTCTGTATGCTTCGCTAGTTGTTGCTTCAGCATGGACTGAGATTAAGATATTTTCTTTGCCTTTGGATCTGTTCCAGACACTTTTTTGGACATCCCTGGACCATTCATCTTTCAGAAGTCCAAAGAGATGTATATCATGGCCTATTTTGGTCAACTTGAAGCTGATCAGACAGTGAACTTCATATTCAAATGGGTATTGGCTAGGACAATTACAACGTAATTAATTATTGCAATTTATCACTTTGTAAATCACCAGTTTGCAGCCTGATCCAGGAATTCTTTAGAGCCTTGTTCAGTTCTGTTAATACCAATCAAGTGTGAGATCATGAGGCCAAAACCTTTCAGGATTATCCATCTGTATACTTTGGTATATAAATAGTATTAGTGAAGTTGATGGGACTGGTTTGAAGTATAAAGCTATGCATGGAAGTAGCTGCAGCTGTGAATCCCTAATTTGCCTTTTTTCATTAGGAATTCCTTGGCATAATTTGGTGTATATATACAAATATCTTCAGACATGTCTATTTATATATATGCTTATACACATAAGCAAAATTTATTTTCTCTTCCGGCAGTGCCAAAGTAGAACATTTTTGACCATAAAGCAAAGAAGGAGTCAAGGTTTTTGAAAATGGCTAAATACTGTTATTTGTACTTTGTCATTTAGTTTTGTAATGTCTATAGTCATGCTTTTTTTGCAGTTCTCGTTGGCTCTGGGGAGTTTGCTGACTGCGGAAAGACTATTCTGATTGAGATAAAGTCTTCCTGACACTCAGAATATACCTTTTGACCTATATCTTCTATTTCTGCTTTCTCATACGCACACTCTTCCTTTTGTTGATGGCAAGGAAACGGATTAAAGAGATAGCAGGCACTGTGAATTTTCAGCTCTGACAGAGCCTTGAAGCATCATCAAATGAGATTATTACTTTGAGAAGGGCAAGCAGTGTGCTTGGCTCAGCAGCCTGACAGCATGTACTGACTTGTTCTTAAAGGTGCTCTCCTGAGCAAGAATTGCTACCACTGAGCTGAATTTGTCTGAGTAAGGAGTGCTGGAGTGGATGCTACAGGGTTATCCACTACACGGCTTTTGGATCCAACCGGGTTTCTCTAACAGGGTTTGTAAGTAAACAGTATTTCAGCTTCCAAATGCTGCAAAATATAGCCCTGCCACATCCCTGGTAACTGCAGTCATTGGTTTCTGCAGTGTGGCAGCAGTCTGGTTGTGTGAAGTAAACTGAGGGACAGGATCCCAAGTTTCCTAATTGTTTCCTGACTGCACAGAGCAGGGAGCCTATAAAAGAGTCGGGATTAAATCAGCATCTGAGCAAAACAAACAGGACCCGTTTATTGTACACTGAAAGAGGCAGACTGGCTATAGTTTCTGGCTTTCGCATTATTGTCGCCATGCTACGAACACCATGGCTGCTTCCTTTGCGCTGACAATTGAAAACTCCAATATTCCATACCTTAAAAATCTAGTGTTATAGTTTGTTGCATGGTTTTCCACTCATTCATGTTGCTCCTCAGTAACTTAGCAATGACCAGTCGAGATATGCGCACACCATATTGTTTTACGTGTTTGACTAGAACACTGACAGATTAATAGGAAGGGTAAATAGCTACGCACTCTGTGGTGGCTCAGTGTGGGCTGGCAGGATTGACTGCTGCCAGACTTTGTTGTATTTGCACAGAGGAAGCCGCAGCAAAAGCCTGCTGGGGCAAGGTGACGTGGGTCATGGGTATTTGTTTCTCATCTCTATAGAAAACAATTGTCCTCTCAATGGAAGACAGCTTTTGGAAACTCTGTGGTTCCACTAGTGGGGAAGCATTTGTACTTCCAGAGTGCTAAATAAAATGCAGCTATAGAGTGACAGATGCATTAAGTGTCTGCAATACACTGCATATCATGCACGAGAGTTTGGGTTCATGCACCGATAAATTATTTTAATCTATTTCTTTGATTTGCTCAGTTTAGAAGAAAAGCACTATTGCTCAGATTTTCATTGATATTTTTCTGTATGCTAAATACTTTTCTATGACATCAACTTAAGAAAAGCACAAGGGGCTACATTTGTCCATGAGATAACTACTTCTGTTATTACAAAAGATCATTGTTTTAACAAGTGCTAGAGTATCACCTAGGAAGCTCATCTGAGATCACATCTTTACAGAATTACATACCATAAAAATACAGTGACACTGAGCTTCTAAAGTGGTTATAAACTAGACAGGCACCTAAAGTAATATTTTTTTCCCCTATTTTCCAGTGGGAAACATCACAAAGCCAGTTTTAGACAGGTCAGATACAAGTCTGAGGTCTAGAGTCAAAAGCATAGCTTCTTCAGCTGTGGAGATGCCGGGAGGGCAAACTGAGGCGCTCAGGTTAGGTTCCTTGGGCAGATGGTCTTGGTGATTCTCCGAGAGATGAAAATCCTTGTGAAGGTCACGTGAACATATCTTGCCTGGATGTACATTAGGTACTTTAGGTACTGCCAGTGGTGGTGTGGTGGCAGTACGGGGTGTTGGGGAGGCTGCAGAAAGCAACCTAGGATGTGTTGATTCCCAGGCCACCCCTCCAGCCCCCCTTGGAGTACCTGAGCTCAGTGGTTGGCGCTAGCTTGGGGGTTGCATCCATACCGACTACAGCCATGTTAACAGGCAAACCTGATGTCATCTCCAAAGGTCACACAGGGTGTCCTGCCCACGGCAATTTTAAGGCACAGTTTCTGAAACTCACTTTTGTGTCTTAACTTCCCTCCTTTCCTGAGTTATCCTTGAGGATAAAATGGTTTTCACCATGAACTGCAAAGATGCAGGGACTTCCCACTGTGTCTGACTGACACAGAGTGTTGATTACCCAGTGTTAGGAACTTTTCTGTGTACAAAGGTTTGTGTAATGTTCAGTTACGGGATGTCCTGCTGTCTATTTGGTTACTAGGTATGATTTTATTCTAGGTATGGTAGTGGCTGCATGTCGTGTGTGAAGAGCATCAGCCTCATGCATTGTAGGCATATGCCCAGTATAATATTGTTTTGTCTCACACTCATGCTGTTCATTTCCTTGAGGTAAAAAACCCACCCAACCAAAAGAATGGATGACTCTAAGTTAATATGTTTTTGAATTCATCACACTCACTTAAAATAGTCTGGGGTGGCTAGAGAAACTATTCTTTGCTTGTGTATTATTCTCAACAATGTTGACAGCCCATAAGAAAATCAGTGTGGGAATCAACCCCCTATTGTTAAGATAATGTAAATACATGACAAAGAGCATTAACTCCAAAATGGGAGGAAAAAGGCAATTCCTGTCCCTCCTTCCTGCAATCTGTTTTACCCTTTCTCTGCTCCGGTGTAGTTATTTGCACTGTAGCGAGGTGGCCATAAAATGCTATGGTCCTGAAAGCCGGGTGGCAGGAACAGGTTGCTGTGGGGTGAAGGGGTGCTTCAGCTTGCAAAGCCTCCGTCACTCCCTGGCGAGCCCCCCTGCCCACACAGTAAATACCAGAGGGCTCCGCTCTCAGCGCAAGCTGCAAAAGCTACTTCGCATACCTTGCAGGGTAAAAGATCACGCGTAAGGGCCGTAGACTATATATCCAAGCTCTAATTTGCCTCGCTGTATTTGTTTTGTATAGATATGATCTGTTTTGGTGACGTTTTACGGTAACTTGGTAGTGATGAAAATGACTGCAGAAGACCTAAGGATCCATACTGGGCCCCAGACTTTTTTTTTTTTTCTCTCCTTAAGTAGAATATTTGAATAGGTTAATGGCCACAATAAACCTGTGGACAGTCCAGAACCACATCATGATGTGACAGTGATTAGTTGCTGCCGTTTGGTAATGGAGACAAGACTCTCTTTTTCCCTCATTTACAATGACCCCGCCAGCTGTCACTGGATCTTTTCAGCATATGCAGAGACACTGCGAGGCCTCCGTGCATTGGAAGAGGGCTCTGTTTTTTTGGCCATAGCAAGTTTTACTGAAACTTCAAATGTACTTGGACTGTGTATCTTTCTCTCTCTCTCTATAAAAAATAATTTACATGTATATAAAAATTCAGGCAGTGCAGTCACGGAGAAATTAGTGTTGCTGCCCTAAACTTTGTCTTCCAAGGCTTCTGGGTTTGCAACAGATACATTCAACTTGTTTTATAGTAAAGGCACAACACAACTGCATCATAAAGAGTCTTTACCTTTATGCCTAGTATGCCAGACTGTGAAGTCTTAGAGTTAAAAGCAGAAGAAACATAAATAATAAACAGTGTTAAATATGAAGATGCCTATACTCACTTCCTAACACATACAGCTGGCAAAATACTGGAAACTGTGTAAGTTTTGTGGTATTTGGGGACTTATTTTATCTTCCTTTGTTCAAAAGGGAACACCCCCCCCCCCCCCCTGTCTTGCAGCAACTATTGCAATACTTTCTTCCCAATGTCTCCCTCCCACGGTGCAAGCTCAGGGGTCCCAGGAATGGCAGCAACTCCTGGGTCAATGAAGGACATGAATGGCTTCAGGTATTGCTGGAGAGTAGCTCAGGTAGACATCTATGGGATGACATCTATGGGATGACATCTCAGTAGCTCAGGTAGACATCTATCATCAGGTAGACATATGTTGGGAAAGGAAATGTCCCAGTAACTATCTTTATCTATCTTATCTAACATCAGTATTCATAAAGGTCTTTACAGAGTCTCCCCATGAAATTAGGGTGTAGTTTCATGTTCGCTATGAAGACTTTTGCTAGTAGGCCCTGCTGCTGTCCCACCGCACAAGGGGTGGCATTTTCATCGCAAATATTTTAGTGTTTCAAATGATACAGTTCCTGCATGAAAAAGTTGTGCAGAAACTGCTCTGGGCAAAGCATTGTCTTAAGTTTGAGCAAAGGAGTTACTGCTGTGACTTTAGTGCCCTAATAAGTGCCTCTTTCAAAGTAGTTGCCTACGTGGGTAGAAGGAAAGACTAGATACATGTGGCAACTGGGATGTGAGCAAATATACAGGAGGTCTGAGAGTGTAGGGAGAGATCATATCCTCACTTCCCGGGCTGACTTTTGTCTGGCTGTATCTGTTCAACATGATTGAACAGATGCTTTTCATTAGTATCCATCATATTCATGATGGATCTTCACCTGAATTATACATGGTGGGATTCATCAACAGCTGTACATTTAGGATTGGTAAAGAATGGAAGTAAACAGATATTGTATCAAATTTTACTGTTATAATTGGATTTTCTTTACAGGTTGCCTGTTGTAAAGTTAACTGGTTTTAACAGACTTTATAAAGTATTGCCGTTGGTTATTTCTGGAGAATCTACCCTATTTTACATTTTGGAGGCATTTCTTTTGTGTTTGCAGAAACAGGTGACACAAACTGGTACTGTCAAAGATATCACTGGGAGTTAGGCACCCAGTCCCGGAGAATTTAAATAAAATTATGCAGAAAGTATTTCTCCTGGTTCATACAAGTATATTGCCACATAGTACAATTAAAAAAAAAAAAAAAAAAGAAGAAGAAGAAGAAAAGCAGACATCAATTTACTTTCTTTAATGGACTGACAGCCAGCATCAATGCAGGCGGTAATGAAGAGCACAACATGCTGCAGTATACATGCACAACGGCTGCTTTCTATTGCATGTTTAATAATGAAAGGCCAATAAAATACCCTGATAGAGGCTGACTAGCTCCAGAAGACTCCAGACAGACAGTGCTTAGTTACGAGGAGGACTAAATCCATAATGTTAATTTAATTAATTAATGTATTTTTTACTAAATTGCTATTTTTGCATACTCCTTGCTAGGAGGAAGAGGAATGTAAAATTGCTGATCTACTTTCTTTTCAAAGCATTTGCAGAAGCTGGGCATCCCACAGCATATTTTGATACCACTGTCCAGGCTTGCCTGAGCCTTTAGCAGAGGAGTTGCTGTGTGGCACAGGGGCTGAATTCTGAGCCCCTTGGTGAGAAAGGGGGTACAGGAGGGGGTAGGAGCCTGGGTACTGGTGAGTAAGAAGGAGGGGAATATGAATAGTGGGAATAATCCTGTGTAGTAGGAATTCACCCCAATCACTGTCATGGTTTGAAAGTTTCAGAATTGGGAAAGACGTATCACATTTGAAAACAACTTTGGCATCTCCTGACTGCTATTAACAATGTGGGTGGTTAAACCCCCCAGGGCTCGGTTCTGTCGCCTTTGCTAATTTTGCTGCCAGAAAGGTCCCTCTTCCACGCTAGTAAAATCAGCAGGACCCTTCGAATGTATGGCAGCAGACCTCTACAAAATGGACTGCACCTAAATGGTTCAACAGTTAAACCTACAATTAAGATAAAGATGAAATTTAGGATCTCAGAGCAGAGTGGCTGGAGAATAACAAAAGGTACGTGAGTAAACCTGTCAGATGAGAAAGCCTTGCAGAGAGGAGGACTGGTCTCACTGCAACATGAATTATTTGGCAGTGTTTTCACCCTCCCGCCTTGTTGGGAAATGTCTGTATGAGCTCAGGTGCAAGCCTGTAGTTCTGGATCTCCGTCACGGCCCATGAGCCCTGCTGACAGAAAGCGTGTCCCTTCTCATTCAGACACACGGCCGCTGCTTTGTGAGCTTGTCCTCTTTCCATAACTTACAGTGCCACTAGCTCTGGGGTTCATATAAATAATCCTCGAGTCATTACCCAGCTCTTTCTGTCAATATGATGATAAATGCTGACAGCAAAACCACTTGTTACTGGAGCATTGGTTCTTTGAAGGCTAAAAGTAACCCCACTCTTCTCCTGCAGAGCAAACATTATTGATCGTTTTCTGCCACAGCAGTTTGTACAAGTCCTGGAACAAAATCAAGATTTGCTAAAGAGGATGGGTTATTCCTGTTTCCAGTTCAGGAGATGTTTTTAGGAGCTTTTATTTCTTGGAATATGCCCCTAAGCTGAGAGGCAGGACAGGCTGTCATTTTGGAGGACCTGCTTGCTAGCTTACCTGATCTGCAAGAAGCAGGATGGGGAAACTCGTGTGGTTAGTGGAAAACTGTATCCATGAGGTCTGAATTTTGGTTTCTGCATGAAACTTGTCCTTCTGTTATTAATTGAAAATTGGTAGTCACAATCTTGAAGTTCATTCAAGATGAAAATTCATGGAAGCAAAGTGCAATTGGTAAGTCATTTGGTTTTGTGAGGATTTTTCTTTTTTTTTTTACAAAAAGTCTCAAGCTTTCATGCTGTTTTTGAGCTGATTATTTTTTTTTTTCTGGTGAATTTTAAGATTTCTTTAGCTTTAAAATGCTCACAAATAAAATCATAAAAAAACCCACCTCCTGGCACCATTCAGAATGCATATAAAGGCTAATATACTAGATTTTCTTTTTTTGCTATACCATATTCTTTGAAAGGTCTTAAAATGAATGGGAGAGCTCAGTTTTACTTGGCTATATTGTGGCTCACTGGCATTGTCTGGTGACTGTGGAGACGGTAGTCAACTTACATGCTATCAATTTAGTTCCTGCAGAATTTAATTAAAGGGGTCTGTCTACACCAGCACTTTTTCTGGGTAGTGTTTAGGAAATCCCTTCCCTTACATAAAAATATCTTGGCTCTTGCGTATCTTTATTCCATTTGAGGTATTCTTTTTATCAAAGCTTATGCTTCATTGAAAACCTGTGTCACATACAAGCTCACTGTGGATTCTGTAATTGTGATGAGAACTCGTTACAAAGACAGAAAATGGCGCTGAAAGTGTTGATGTTTTTGTGAAACAACCAACTCTTAACAGCTAGGCAGTTTCATTCAAAATCCCAAATTTTTGCCCTCCTGCCACCAGTTTGTTTGTTTATTGACTTTGCAGAACATCAGTTTGTTCCTTCAAGGAAAGCTAAGTTTTAAAAAGACAGATGTGAAGAGAGTCTCCACTGAACTCAAAATCCATTTTCTTTTTGAAATGAGTGAGCAGAACTATCCATTTGCTTATCATGCTCTAGCTTTCACTGGGAAGCAGGACCAAGGACTTGGTGCCTGCAAAAACCCTGACACGTTTTCCCTCTCCTAAACCCCTAGCTGCACATTTTCCCTCTCCTATATTTCCTCACAGAGGGTGTGCATGGCTCTCCAGGATCAATCGCCTCAACGCCTGGTATGACGGCAGCATGATGCCTCACGCATCCAAGTCCTCCAGCTCCTGGCTGGTGGAAATGTGTCTTGTATGAAGGAAAAACAAAACATAAAGAACAATTATAGGTCTTTGCCATGTTTCTGATGCTGGAAAGACTTGATTGAAATTTCTCATCGTACTGTCCTGAAGAGAGGAAAAACACTTATCTTAAAGATTCATGATCTGAGAGCTTGATAGGATCTGCCGTTTCCATAGAGCTGGGCCCTAGATTTCCCTTTAATGTAATTAAGCCTGAAGATTTATGAATACAACAGGCCAGAACTTGATCCATGTTCATTTTCAATTACTGCAGTGAAAGGCCTCCATCCAGATGTCTCTATTTACAGCATTCACACAGGCAGGACCGGGGGCCAGGGGGGGAGGGACCGCAAATTGTCACACTTGTTAATTCTTCACTGAGGACACTCAGCAGAGGTCTTGGCTTTGACCCTGCGACAAAAGGCAGGGGTCCGCTGGAGCAAGTGCATCAATGATGAGGGGGCTGACCCGCCGACCTGCCGGGGTCACTCCCTCTGCTTTGTAGGTATTTGGGTAATAATGGGGGTTCATTCCTTATTTTTATTTCTGTTACAGTGCTGGGGCATGGAAAGAAAGAGAGGAGCTCTGATGTGAAAGACAAACATACATAATGAGAGGATCAAGCTTCCCCTGGCAACAGTAACGACTATGAAATGCTACAGGGGAAATACACAGTACTTAGTGACCCACATAATCAGGCCTATTTTAGCAGCATTGTTTTATTTTCCTTTTGAAGCCTTTTTTTTTTTTTTTTTTTCATGTTTCCAGATCCATAATTTAGTTCGACAAGCAATATTTGGGCATAGCGTCTTTTCTCTGTTGCTGGACCTAGCCTGATGCCCTGGGTAGGCTTCTAATCACACACATGGCAGCTGGTACAATACCAAGCGTTGTACTGTCTGTATGTATTTTTATTCTAGGTCCTCAAGGCTCCTGGCAGACTCATGCTAAACACTTTTTTTTCCGCTTTAAAAACGCTTGAAGTAACTGAAGTGTCACTGTAAAAAGAAAACTGTACCTTTCAGATATCTACACAGAGCTCAGTGCTTTGTTCGTCTTCGACAAAGCTAGTGAAACATTGTGTGTTCCTAAAAGCAGCAGTTTCTCTCTCATAATGGTGTTTCTATTTTCACAGCACAAGGAACAAGGCTGTGACAGCGCAATATTGTTTTCACTGAACAATAATTGCACGTCATAAATTAAAATATCTTCATTAGAGCAAACCCTTTACAAATTCTCCAAAAGGCTAGATTATTTCTTGAAATAGCAGAAAATGTTCCGCTCCATTAGTGTTTCAAAGAGATTTATTTCTTTTTGCTTTCTGAAGCTGTACCTTTTTGGCTTGCGGATAGGCTTAGAGGTTTTAAAGGGATTTGAGCAAACTTTGCCAATGTGAAATTATGAGCATAACCAGAAGCCCAAAACATCCTCTCCGCTTTCAGGCAGTGAATAAAAGCTGCACAAATACTGCTGAGGAATGTCTGCTATATAAAACTATTTGGAAAAGAAAAACAAAAAGAGGGAACGAGCAACTGATGCTATCAAAAATGTCGATTTTTTGTCACTTATCAGGGTGAAATTAAGAAATTCCTAAAAAAACCTACTGAGAACAACCCTGGGAGAATGGGTGCCACTAATTAGGATAGCCATCTTATAATCTGTGTAATACCAGGTTGAATCCTCAGTTGGCTTCAGAGATAGAATGCGAACGCGATTTATACTCAGCTATTGCTCTCACGCGGGGTGCACAGTTCTCCCTTATCTTTTTGGGTTAAGAGTCCTCTTGTCATGCTCCTGGTGTTCCACCCCTGCAGTAACTCTGAGGAACGCCAGGGAAGACAGCTACAGGGGGGACCTGGTGTTTCAAAAAGCTGATAACAATAAAGAGAAAACAGATAAAAGTATTTCAGTAAAAGAAAATTTAAGATTTTTGCTGCTGTTTATGGCTTAGGTGAGAAGATCTGAATCCTCAATAGCAAAGCTTGTGTTAAACTGATTCCAAACTATGATGGTGAAAGAGATGGAGGGGGTGGTAAAGAAGGATGAGAAGAGAAGCATCTTTCTTCTCATTAACCATCCATGGGAAGGACTGGACTGATCCCAACCAGTCTTTCTAGCTACAATTTACAATTTTCATAAGAAACAATGATTTTACTTCCTCATAGAAAGACAAGAATTTATTTTATGAACTGATAAATCAAGTTAAAGCTATACGGCTTGATCTTGCTGTGTTCATCCGTCCAGTTCTTTTCTTGAGGTGGGGAGAAAGGATCAGCCAGTGAAGGCAATGCTTTCCATAACCATTAATAACCTCTGATCTTGTCTCAGAGAGCATCCTGTGCTGGCCCACTGGGAACTGGGCCAACACAGAGCATTTTAGAAAACCCCACTTGCAATGGCCTGTGAGATTAACAATTGCAAGTGTAGACACGTTGTTGTAAGTATGCACTTGTAGTTTCCATCTTGCTCAGTTGGCGTTCCTGTTTTGTTTTGTTCTGCACAATTCATCCTGAACAAAATCTACGAATTTTTATTTAATGTAAGAATAGAAATTCCACAATTTTAGTTATTTCTGATTAAAAACCATTGACAAAACATGACAAAAGAATTCCCTAGTTTGAATGAAAATTGTAATATAAACATGCTGGAAAAGAAGGTAGATGTATGGTATTTATAAGATTTGCTTTACTATAAAATACTTTAACTTCACATTATTTAATGTCATAGTTAAACATGATTGCATCTTGAATACAGTAAGTAAAAGTGTACAAAATTCACATTTATTCCCTCAGGGAGAAGAGACTTTCTCTCTCAAGCAGGGGGAGTGTAGTTCAAGCAGCTCTTTGATGGAGGAGGGATTTAAAGTCCACAGTGTAGACCACAGGTGGCAAATTGTACGGTGCTGTAGAAACAGCCCAGGGGCTGCTCTCTCCCCAAGGCTCATTTGTGTTAATAGTCATTGGACTGAAGTTTTCTACCAGATTCTCACAGAAGCACGGCCCTGCTGAGCTCCATCGAGATGAACTGATTTAAATCAGTCATTATTGGTTTTTCTTCTGCAGGTAACAATGGTCTCACATCCCAGGACTTCAAAATATGTGTTCCAAGGCTTGACATTCATGAAGTTGCATTTTTGTTTATTAGTTACTGAACACAAATATCATTGCATTGTAATTGTAAGAAATAAATTGTGGGACCTTACCATCTTCTTTTCATAACACACTGAGACACTTTTTATTTAGTTTTATACTATTTAGATACCTGTTCAAAGCTTTGATTCTGGAATATATTGCTCCAGTGCACATGAATTTTAAATGCTGTTGTTGTAGGTAATTTAGTGAGTTTTCTCTAACCCTGAGCTTGGTGGATGGAGAGGTGTTCTGCTGAGGCAGGGTTTTCAGGGTCAAACAAACTAAAGCAACACAGTTTGAAAAAAGAGCTTGTCATTTGGGTAAAACCTAGTGGAAAAATAACGTGGTGGGAGCTAGCTTGTGAATGCAGTTGTTGCGAGTGACAGTAGCATAGCTGATAGGTGTGACATTGCTTCTGGATTTGCATAGTTTTGGTGACTTATGGAGTCTCAGAATTTGGATGTTTGAGTTCCTGGTCTCTCCCTCACACCCAGTTTACCTGGCAGAGGGCAACATCACAAACCTCCCAGTTCTTCTAAGGGAGACACCAGTTTCTCTGCCTTCCACATGGGGAACTGGCATTTGAGGACCTCTGCGGTACTGATCCATCTTACCCATGCCCTTTTGGAGGGCACTGGATTTGGCTTTGAGCCTGCAGGGAAGACTGGGGTAGAAACAGGAAAGAGAAGGTGTGGCTGAGTTGTGAAAGGAAGGAAGTCTTCTCCTGCGGTGTTTCCTCCCAGCCTCTGAGGATACACTACTATACCAATACAGCTGGTGCCGTCATCAATATTCTTTTCCACCTGGCTGCCATGGTCAGGGTCCCACTTATACACAGATTTTATGCATGGGCTTAACCTGGATTTAGTTGGCTGGACAGTGGCGACCACTCTTGGTACAGATGGAGGTGCATATACCCTTTGCAGGTTCAAAACTAAAGCTAATGGTTCTGTAATTGCACCTCTTGCACAGTTGAATTTGCCACTTGGCAAAACAACCTGAGGTCATGTAAGCTGCTTTGTTAATAAGACATAACCCTCCCTTTGTAGGGCTACAAGAAAGATCCGAGGACTGGAGCAGCTCTGCTGTGAGGGCAGGCTGAGAGAGTTGGGGCTGTTCAGCCTGGAGAAGAGAAGGCTGCGGGGAGACCTGATTGCGGCCTTCCAGTACGTAAAGGGGGCCTATAGGAAAGATGGGGAAAATCTTTTCAGTAGGGACAGCGGTGACAGGACAAGGGGTAATGGTTTTAAACTGAAACAGGGTAGGTTTAGATTAGATGTAAGGAAGAAATTCTTTACAATGAGGGTGGTGAAGCACTGGAACAGGTTGCCCAGAGAAGTGGTGGATGCTCCATCCCTGGAAACATTCAAGCCCAGGTTGGACGGGGCTCTGAGCAACCTGATCTGGGTAATGGTGTCCCTGCTCACTGTAGGGGGGTTGGACTAGATGGGCTCTGGGGGTCCCTTCCAGCCCAAAACATTCTATGATTCTATGATTCTATGATTCTTTTCTCCCATACCCTCTTGAATTCTGCTCCAGAAATGACTGAGTTCATCCTGGATAATTTCAGCAATGAGCTCTGGTTGCTTCACTCTTCTTGGAAAAATAGCGCAAAGGCCTGAGAAAGAAATTATGATTTACTGCCAGCACCTCTGACTAATTCCAGTACACAGTCTGTTTTCCAAGTTTCCTCCTTATTAACCACAAACAGTAACGGTATATTGAACTTTCATATACTGGGCAATGTTGATCTGTTCTTCTACCAAAAATGTTAGCTTCTTCTACAAAATGTTAGTTTCTTCTTATTGTTATCCATCCTTTAAACAACCAGCCTTTATGCCTGTAATCACATTTATTAGCTTTCATCAGGCCTCAAGAGTGTACATTCCTCCTTCAGTTTATCATTTACAAGATAAGCTTGTACCCTTGCTGAAAATACCTGAGAAAAAACACTTGGCTGCCATTGGCACTGTGTGGATAATATTCAGGTAAGCATTTATTTATTTTTCCCACTGTACCATGCCTCTGCCTGAAGATTTTGAATATTATGTCTTGACCCACAGTGCGGAAGGTTAAGATACACTTATGAAATCCTTTGCAATGCCAGCAAAGACACCTGGTTTGCTTTCTCAAAGAAATCAGACAAAATAATCTGCTATTCTAAGTATAAATGACTCCCTATCACAGGGAAGGCGAAAGATACGTTATTTTCAGAGGGACAAGAAAAATCTTAACTGACCAATATCTTAAACTGTTGCAATATTTTGAAGCAGTTTGTATTAAAGAACTCCACTTTAAATAAGGTGAATATGAGCTTGACGATCTTACTCACTTACTAATTCAGAGTCTCCTGAAGGCCAGGACGTTTGTAAACCTCTTTAAAATAGTCTCTAATCCAGTGTCATGGAAACATGAAAAGCATTTTCCTAATCTCTGCACTGAACTGTACAGAGTTGTGGATGACTATCAGTCTTTCTATTAAGTATTTCTTTCTGACTTAGATGAGCTGTGCTTGTTTACTTTTTTTTCCCCCCAAAATGTGTTTTTTATTAAGAACACCTGATGCAGTAGGCAGAACCACAAGTACTTCCATTTGCATTTTGCACTGTTAATGTAATATAATCGCTGTTATGAGGACAGTTTTAGCTTGTTCTCTGAATAAGGCTGTGAGTCTGTTGTCATGTTGGGGTGTTGCAGATACCAGTGCTCTCTTCAGTATTCAATTGTATTATGAAAGTAAGAGCTAGAAGATTAAAGTAATTAAAGTTGAAAATCCCAATGCAACTTCATTTTAGCTGAGATGCTGTTGATCACTTTTTTTTGTTTTTCTCCTTGTGGGTTTGATAAATGAGGCTCTCACCACACCAGTTAAAATTTCAAACTGCATGTCTTGCTATGAGGTTTCAGATGAAGTTTATTTGCTGCCTAGGTAACAAATCCAGATGTGGCACTCCTCTGTGTATTTTACTGAATTATGTGGAACAAGCTGCGGACAAACACGGGAGACTGTACTCAGTTTAAGTATATGCTGTGGTATCCCAGTGCGTTACTAGGGAAAACAAATATTGTACTCCTTGTCATTTGGATTTGTCTGGAAGTGAAACCAGAAGCTTGGCATTTAGACATGAATAACTGCTTGTATGATTTCCATTATCTTTAGTTGTCCTAAGATTGTTTTACTTTAGAAAGTAATTGCTTTGCGTATTGATTAAAGCCTCATGACTATAATGTTTCAACAGAGGAGAAAATTCAAGCAGAGGGGAGAACAGGATTGATTGCTGCTGCAGAAAACTAACAGTAGTTTGTGTCTTTTTATCTCTGGTAACTTTAATCTTGGAACTGGTTTTCTAATTGTGATTCACTTTAAAATGTATGCTTCTGCACTGTAAAGCTCAGCTTGCTGCTGGAATTGATATAGTTACTGAAAATTATTTTGCACATCAGTATGGTACAGATATACTGTCTTGGAAGACCAACTGCATTTTCTAGAGAATAATTCACCTGGCAAACAAAAGCATCAATACTTTGCCACTAAAGAGATTACTGAGAGAAAACTCAAGGCCCTGCCGTAACATATCTAACTTTCTGCTCTGTGCTGTTTAGCGTGATACTGACCCAATATTCAATATTGCAGACCTTTAGAACATATAAAAGGTATTTTCTGTATTTAATGAGGTTAGAATAAAACTAATATTCATAGTATGAATACATTGTATTCCTAACGTAGCTAGAATTATACTGTTTTCAGTGGGAGTTTTTGCAGTATCACAGCAAATTACCCTCCCATCACCTGACCTCACCTCAAACCAAAACAAATAAGTGACATAAAAAGTGGTGGAATAATCTCTCTTCGTTTTGGTGAATGGCTCAACTCTAAGAACAAACAGGATTTAGCACTTTAAACGGTGTTTGTGGTGCCCGTGGTCTCAGGCTCCCTCTCTGGGCTGAGCCTGTCCCCACTCCAAACCTTTCTGCCTCCACCCTGGCTTTGGGAGCAGAGCTGAGTCTTTCACAGTGTAGAAAGCAGAGGGGTGGGATTGGAGAAGGAGTGAGGCTGAGCTTCATTTTGAGCAAAGAGCTAGGGACGATCCTGGCTTCACTGAAGTCAGTGAGAGTTTTGCCATGGACTCGGTTAGGGTCAGGATTTTGTGTGATGAGGAGATCTATCAGCAAGGCCATGGATGCCATCGCATGCTGTATCTGAAGGAAGCTGCTGACAAGTTTCCTATGATGGAAATGTTCAACAGAAGGCAGGAAAGAGACAGAGAAATACTCAAAGTCATGAGGGACTGCGGCTGAGGAGAATGGAAATAGTTTAAAGAAAGACCAACCCACTGCTCAACTTGCATCTTCTCAGACAATAACAGAAATATCGGCTCCTAATGTCTGAAGTTCTTGCACTGTAGAAGGATTAAACAAAATCTGAAGATTGAACATTTTACCTTATTGTCACTAAAAGGAAAACTAAATTTGGGAGGCAGTCTCATTAATATTGATGGGAGCGCTTTAAATATATTATGAGAGTGGCAGCATAATAATAGACGTTCTGAAATCTTTGGAATTACACAGACTTTTCCCTCGGACACCTCAGGTGAAATCCTGTCTATTTTGTGCACATTTATAATTGCAGGGACTGTAGCACACAGTTGCTGTGACCAAAGTAACCTGGAGGAGGATCCTGATAGTGGTGTCTCAGCCTCCTCAGTAGTGTTTCTTGCTGTGCTGGTGGTTTAAATGTGGATTTGTACATCTGTGATGATAGCTCTTCTATATATAGTGTCTTGTAGAAATATTGAGAATACGTTATATATTCAGCATGGATCTGTACCCTGAATTATCTTCCATTGTCAAAGACAGTTGTTTGGCTTAACAGTGGTGTGTTTGAGAAGCTCCATAAGGTAATACTAAATTTTAAAAAAGTGCACATCTGTCAGCTCTTGACAGCAATGAATCTTAAGTAGGTTTGCAAGTTATTTATGGGTATCAAAGTGATGTTCCTATTGTAGATCAAGAGCCATAGTGTGCTTCCCCTCTCTCCCGCTTTCCCCCTTGCAGTGCTGTAAATCTAACTTCTGCCCATCCTATTGTTCGAAGAAAAGCAGCCATATTGTGCTGATTGCTATTAAATTAAAGCAGAAAGGGAGGGAAACAAATGTGGAAGCCAATCTTACCAGCAGGGATACCACTATCTTTTATTTTGCCTTTTGGGGGTCACAAAGTCATGGCAGGCAGCTGACCTCTGATAACCTTTTCAGTGCCACAGCATGCAGTTTCTTTCGGAAGAACTTAATTAAACACAACTGAAGTTCCTGGCTAACATTTGTTCCTGAAAAGAGTCTCTTTGATTGGTGTTTTCTGCTGAGGCAACAACAGAGATGCTCCTTTTGTTCCGAGGAGAAAAGTTAGCATATGTTAGTTAAGGATTTGTGGTTTCCTATAGTGGTGCTGGGTCTTTCTGAAGATTCACCAGGGTTCTCAGCTAGCACCAGAGCACCACAGCAGTGGAGGAAAAGCACACCAAAACAAGTTTAAAACACTTTTAAAATGAGGCTACCCCTACTTTCTAGGTGTAGTTTGGTCCAAGGTAAATAAAAGTATGTTCTTCCTGTAGGTGTAGTAGTCCGGTCTTTGGTACGAACCATGAAGTATGGAACATGTATCCACCAAAGCTTGACTGTGAAAGTCTTCGGTACGAACCAGGAACATGTATCCACCAAAGCTTGACTGTGAACCTCAACAAGATTAATTGCAGAAAGATGAGATTTATTTAGTTCTCCTGTTGTGGGAATGTACTTGCAACACAGGATACAATAAACATTTTTTTATGGTGTAGGATATAAATCCAGAACACTGAATTTAGAAAACACCTGCCAGGTGAAGTGTGTAAAGGTCTTTTAATTGCAAAAGTATCTGGATATAAGTCATCTTCTGTGTGCTATTTTCAGTTCGATCATATTGGCATTTTGTATATGGCATCAGTGGCAGAACATGTGACTAGAGAGAAAGGCTGTTAATGATTCCTGGAAATGGAGCTGTGTGCTGTACTTGGTGTTCGCTGAATCCCTTTGAATCAGGGAACTGGTCTACTGACAGGTCTCTTGGTCTCATTCAGGATGTGTGAGTATCTGCATGAGTCTTTGATGAGACAAAATTAAAATTTACTGCATTAGCAACAGGCAGAGGGAAACCCTCTCCTTTCCTCAGTGGCACGGGCTGGGAGTTGGCAGCCCCTAGGTACTGGTTTGGGCAGGGAAGAAACTCCTTTCTGACAGGAGGAGTGATGAACTGGTGGAGGAGCAGCTCTCATCGGCTGCCACCTGCTGCCATAGAACAAGGGTCTCTCAGTTTGCAATGTCTCATTTTGTTTCCCATGTTGAACTGTGCGACCTCTCTGGCAGCTGAGGTCCTGCTCTGCTGGATGCCCTTTCTTAGTGGGACAGGAGCTTCCTTTGAGCTCTCGGGGCAGACAGGAGCTGGGGAGCAGCTCCTGCAACCTGTGGGTTGTCCTGGGTGTTGCCACTGCTTCATCAAGAGTGGAGGGAGGGGTGTGAGGCGAGAACAGGGAAAGGAATACTGTGTACCACACTGGTACAAGGACTCCTTCTCCTTTGCTAAAGAGACACCTGCCATAGCAAATCCCAGCTAAGCAAAAATTTTCCCATTGTTTGCTCTTCAGTCTTCTCTTTCCTCCTTTTGCCCCCGATCTTTGATACTGTATGTCTTAATCTTGCAAAGAGACGCATGGATGACAATTGCTGAGGCTGCATTGCCTTCCTCGGAGTTAATGTGTCTCCGTGCAGGCAAAGGGTACAGAGAGCATCTGTTTTCGGGGCTGGGGCCAGACCGAGCAGAAATGATGCAGTCAAAACTGCCTGGAAAGATCAGGTTACCAACTCATTAGAGGGAATGTGTCCTGGTAACTGTAAAATGAGCTTCCATATTCCCTCATTTCTAGCATCTAATTTGCTAGGTGGTTTCGTTTATTAGCATACATTCAAGTGTGTGGGCACTTGTGTGGCTCTTTCTTTACGAAACAAAAACATTAACCCTCTAGTACACCACCTGTTTGCACTTCATTGTCAACTGTGAGGGGCTATTTTATTGGCTTCATTGTTTCACTTTTCATTAACTTTTTTTCTTTATTAACATGCAGGCTGCAATCCGATTTCTTTTTGCTAGAAATAGACTTTGTTTGTCATTAATACCATACTTCTGGCTGTATTTCTTTATTTAAAAGAAATAAAGCTTTTCTTTTATATCTAGTCTTTATATCTACCCTTGGTCTGTGTCTCTGTCCTAGTGGCTTTCCAAATGTACTTGATTTAGCTTTTCAATATGTAATTAATGCCAAACAAGTTAATTGCTTTACAAGTGTCCAAAATTCCCTCGTTTCATTTCTATTCATTTATCAACCTTCATTATACAGCCACTGTTCCACATAAACACAAATGATTGTTAATGAATGCCTAATGTCGTATTCATTAGAAAATCAGGTTAATGGCTAGTAATGAATATCTGAGCTACTTGTTACTTTCAAGTAGGGTTTTTTTCCTTGTTGATTACAATGCTTCTTTAATCTACAAAGAAATCATACCTGTGTGTTAAGCCAACTGAAAATGATGAGGTCAAGCCCACATCCATTCCCATATTGCAGGTGCTTTCACTTTAGGTGGAATGCTAAAGATACTTGACAAAGACAGACAACCTGTAACTGCTGGTTTATCCTCAGTTTGTGATTAATCTACTTAGAGGACTACTCATGTTCTTAAAACTGTTTTAGGCTGGCTGAGGTGACAAAGATCATTCCTAGATGCCTTTCTACACTTGTGAGAGATTTGAGGACCTGAGGCCTCCAGGAAATATGCTTTGGGAAAGACCTTCTTTGAATCAGAGGTAAAACTGGGTCCTGACATTTTCTATAGATCAAATTTCACTGAACTTATCCCATAGCAAACATGAGACTCTGCCCTGACCAAATTGCTTTCTAGCTAACAACATTATTCTGTTTCTACCAGAAGTAGCGCATCTTAGCTTCTGGTCTCTATAACTGCTGTACATTACGGTAATTCTTTAGTGTGGTTGTTATCTCCCACCTTAGAAGTGGCTGCGTTTTGATGTGTGAAGCAATTCTTAGATATTAGCTATGGTGAAATGTTTTAAAATATTGTATTTTGACTTACAAATATTCAGTAATCCTGATTGTGCTAGATTATCTAAATATAAATGTGTCTATGTGCATGCATGTGTATAGTTTTTACGCAGATATTTAGAGATAAGTGGCACTGAATAGTATCCCTTGTCTTGCTTTATAAGGCTCTACCTGCCAAGAAGATTTGGCTATTTGAAGTTATATGTCCATAATAACTAGGCTATATTTCATATTTTTTTTTGTAAATTGTTGGCTCATCTTTGTTTGCTATTGCTTCTGCCATGGTAACACGAAGGCCTAGAGATCCTAGGAGCATTTGAGCTGGAAGAGCATAGCTCTTCTGAGTTCTCAGGAAACAAAATATCTTGTATTGTTTGCATTGATATTCATCAACAGCCTTCCTGTTTTGCCTTGTTAGACCTTTAAGGGACTTCACAAACATATTGAACAATAATGCTAATGAACATGGTCCTGCTGGACACCCCAAGCACAATAGCTTTTTACAGTTATAAAGAAATTACTCCTTATTGGTAACTAAACCTTGAAAGAACACATCTTCCCTAATTGTAAATGGTGTGAAAAAGAGTCCCCAGAGTGACTGTGCAGACTACTGTTTGTCAGACATTGCAGATATTTTTTTTTTTTTTAACAAGAAATACGGTACAGTTAAAATGTAATTGACGTTCTACAATGTTCCTGTCAAACAACTTACAATGTGAAATAAGATGAGGAAATTTATGCAGTGAAAGATAGTAAGTTGTATTTATTACTTAATGAAAGTATTTAAGTGGCAGTGCTGCATCAGAGGACGTTATCTGCTCCCAGTTAATATTGGTAGTTTGGTAGTAACCACGGTCAGGATTAGGGTCCTGTATCAGCATAACAGCTAGGTGCATGTTATGTATGTTGCTTCATCTCTGGCAGCAGCTCTACACAGTGCTTATGGTCAGAATGATTCCCAAGTGTGTATCTCGTATGTTGAAAGTTGAGAATGTGCTGTGGGATTTTTATGAATCATTTCTACTGACAACCCAGATTTCATCAACCCCTTCTCTGTCTGCTCAGCACTTTGCACGACTGAACTTTAATGAATGTGTGAAAATATAGGCATGGGCTGGGGTTGCTCATTAGGCAAAGACAGCTGAAATGGCTGCTAGATGCAATACAGGAGAGCATTGTGGTACCTCCAGGCAAGTCTTTTGTGGGGGGGGCTTTAGAACACTTGTATGATGGATTCATGGATTTGGCCTGGAAAGGGAAAGGTGACCAATTAATACTGATATAGGGCTTTAATGTACGATGAGATAATAATGAGTTAAGTTCCAGGTGTCTGATTTTACTTATTTATGATTATTTTGAGCAGATCAAGAATGTCAGCCAATATATGATGGAGAAATCTCATGCTTTGTCTTTCCATTGGTCTTGGGGAGTGGAAATTGCCATTCAGGCAGTCTGGTTTTAAATGATGTCTAGCCCTAGATTATTTAATTTCTGGTAAATTAACAGTTGAGTATTTGATTTCAGAAACTGTTTACTAGTGTGACAAATATAGAGCTGAGAAGCAGACCAAGGAAATCTGATTATGACAGATCACCCTGCCATACCGCAAACTTGCATGGGGTAAGACTAAAATATGAGCTTAGATTTCTGTTGTGCCACCTGAGAGTCTCCTTAGATCTGTTATACCTTTGAAATCTCTTTCTGAAATATCTTCTAGAAGGGTGTGCTCAGTCTGCGAAAGCAGAATAAAAATAAACTCAACTACTTTTTAAATACATTGCAGGTTGCCTCTTACTGCACAGCGTATATGAGCAGAGTATCGTGGGTTGGAGACGTTTACTGCTGTGCTGTACGTACAGTCTTACAACCGCTGTGCTGCATTCAGTGTGGCTTTCTATGCTCTGCTCTACTGGCACCAGTCCTCCATTCACAGAGCGTTGTTTGGCTCTCAGCGCTCTTCACTGACAACCATCCTGCACACAGATAGAGATGGCTTGTATTTTTGCCCCTCTCATTCTGCTGCAAGGAGGAGAAAGACCCCCCAGTAGCAAAAGGCGTAACCTGTAGACATCAGACATACTTGATAACTCAGAAGTATTGCTGGCAGCTGGGGGAGGGTTGGTAGGGGCAGGTAAGGGTGAGATACCAAGGCATGTAGAAGTCCTGCAGAGGGACAGACCTTAGCTCATGGCGTGGAGAACTCATGGAACAGCACAGCTCATCTCTGCCAGACGAGCCAGGCCTACAAGCTGACAGCAAGCAAACATCCAATGGGAAACACCATCCTAGACCTCCCTTTTCCACCCACAAAGTTAAGCAAATTTTAGCTCTTTTTAATGAGTGCTACTGCCACATCAGTAGTATACAGCATGTCCAAAATTTCCATCATAACTGTGGGAGCTGTCTTTGCTTTTTTCCTGTCTACACTTCATTTCTCATGTAGTTTTTAGGAATTTCTGTTTTGATGAGGCTTGGAGCTAGTATTCGAATGCTGTTTGATAGCTCTTGATCTTCTCACTGATTAAATAACCCCTTTTACCACACACAAGGATTATAAAGCAACACAAAACAACAACAAATAAAACCTTGCTTGGTGTAATCTTTAGTACTGTTTCTAGTACTATCACCTTTTGCATTTAATGTGCTATTCAGATGACTCTGTGAAGAATATTTTAGGAATACATAGGCGTTGAAGCATTGATTTTATTATTCATCTGCTGTGTAAGAATCAAAATCAGCTTTATAGGTGCAATTTTCTCTTCACTAGAGGTACAAAGCACAAAAATTACAAGAATAATTTCATCTTTCTCTTTCAAATAAAAATAAATAGATGAGTTCATCAAGGAAATTGCTGACCTGTTATATTTTTTCTTTCATTTGCTAATGATCCCCTTTTTCAGTGAATGAAGCTTGAGCCTGGTGATTTTTTCCTGCAATGTGTACATGTATATCTGGTAAATTAATGTCAGTGTGCTGAGGAAGATGGTAGCCATAGGCCAGGGCTTTTCGTTGCCATGGATCCATTGCAGACCTCTCTGATTGTAGCTTGTTAGGGCTTTGTTTAAACAAGTAGGAACTGGGGAGGGGGGAAAAAAAAAAAAAAGGTTTTCAGCTATTTCTGTCATTTACATTTTAACTATTCTAATTGTCCTAATTTCCTTCCTATTTAGGATGAATGGTTAGGAGAGTAAGCCTTCAGTGGTGACCACTACACTCGTCAAACTCAGGCCATACCCTCTGTCCACATTTTTTTCACTGTGCTATTCTGGCATGGCAGGATTTAACCTGCCTTGATCTGCCTATGGGAGACAACGTGCTGTACCTTGGATACATAAATACTCATCACCTATAAAATATTGCATGAGGACTGACTGCACTGATTGAGTGTTAGTTTTAGAAAATATTGCTCAATTCCACCATGCTATCTGACTTGGTCAATTGTGGCACTTGCTAGAATTCACTAGAGTATTTTAAACAGAGAAATACACCCTCTAATATTTTCCATTGCTGTTTGAATTGAGACCAGGTTTATGCTGAACAGTTTGCTGGGTGTGAAGGGCAGCGACCTGCTCTGACCGTGGCAGTAGGTACCGGCCTGTCCTGCAGCCGCTGCTGTTGTGCCAGCGTGGGGGACGGTTGTAGAGACAAAATGTCCATGGACATTTGGTCTTGTACAGACAGTAATAAAATGTCTGCGTCTCAATGCGTCCCCCAGCGTGGCCTTCCTGGGGGGTCTGCAATGAAAGTTGGGAAGTGTGTGAAATTCTGCAGAGGTCTGAAGAATCAGGTTTTTGGGGCCTTGCTGGTGGTCTGAAGTCTACCTCCACCAGAGGACCTGTCTTATCTCTGGATGTTTCCTCTCTGTGTCCATATCATCGACACCTGTGCAGAAGTGCTTCCCATCTCCTTCTACAGACCTCCTGGTGAATAGAGAATGACTGTGTGTCAGAAGAGCTGCTAGACCTTGTTTTCATTGCAGTTAAAGTCCTTTTTACCCTACTAAATGAAGAAAATTCAAGGTGACTTTAAGTGATGTACATCCAGTTTCCTGTTATTTTAAAATCCGTTTTTACTCATCAAGTGGGTGTATTTGCTGTAATGTAGATTAATCCAGCTTGTTTCTAAATTTGAGAGTGGTATTTTATCCTAAAGATGACTATTATAACTTTGCTGTGGCTGAAGGGTTTTAAGGCTGTTGCACTTAAAAGGCATATTTAGTAATGGTGCTAAGGTAAGGCTGATAATTATTATCCACTGACTATGCATAATGATATAATTAATAACAGTGCTAATAATAAAAGCCAATTTGTTGTCTGGCTTTTATTTATTCAAGAGTGTGTGAACTTGAAATTGGGACACAATCTCTTTCTCCTTTCTTTTGTTCGGCTGCAACATGCAGCTCACTCAATGACAGCATCTAACCTTTTTTAGATTGTGTGTAACCCAAAAGACTCAGGCTGGCCACAGAAAGTGGTCCAGTGAAGTGTCCTGACGCTGTAGAAGGAAGAAGCAGGTTTAGGGCCACAGTTACCCCATTTTCTTTCTCTTTTATCATGGCAGTCCCAAACTGTAGTCACCTTCTGTATTTCTTCAGCCATGAGTTTTTTAGGGCAGAAGCAGTCGGGAAATAAAGCTGATCAAACATCATGTAGGATGCTATTCTGCTACCTTTTGCAAGCATCACTGTTAAAGTTCTTGTGATGGTGCTGAGGCAGTATTTGTTCCTGGCCTTTTGGCTTTGGTGTTCCTTCAGCTTGGCCACAGGCTGTTGTCTATTTAGGCTGTGAGGGTTTTGGCTCAGGATCTGTCATTTCTCTTCCGTGCAGTGTGGTGCAAGGTAGACCTCAGTTCTTGGCCTTCAACCTGTACAGTTATAAAAATTGGAGTCACAAAGGTGACAATCTGTCCGGGAGGAGAGGAAAGGAGATGAACTGATAAACTTCAGCCTAAGGAACTATCTAGTCAACATTTGCCTATATGAATCCAAATCACCATTTCAGTGGGCTCATGCTTTTATCTGGCCAACATATGGAAGATTCCCTACCTGCCTTTCTGTCACCATTCATTTTTTTTCCTCTGCAGTACAAATAATCCAAGTGCTTGTGGCAGCAGCCTCACCTTGGGTTTTCCTCTGCTATAAACGACTCTTAAAGCAAGGCCCATCATTTTCCTCTTCTCCTCCAGCTGTCGGGACACGCAAAAGTCTTACAGCCTCGAGGTGTGCAAAATGCTGCCAGATTCAGCAGCGGTTGTGTGCAGAGGTCTGCAGGGCTACCCTGATAAATTAAGTCCCGGCTCTCTAACCGCACCTAGAACAAAATAACGTCTTGCTGGCCAAGCTGGGCAGGAGCTTGCAGGCTCTCAGTGTATTTCTTGTAACGCAGCAGCTCCGGAACGTGACGTTGGACTGACTGCGGCGCTGTGGGGAGGCTGCTGGTCCCGGATGGGCAAAACCTGCACGTTTTGGTGCAGATTTTGACCCCGGGAGGGGGAGAGGGGAGGCGGGCGGTGCTTGCGTGCCTGCGGCCATATAGATATACTGGTAATACCCTCTAGTGGAGACAGCAGGTCTGCCAGCAAAAGGGGGCTTTGCCAGCTGATTTAAACGCCGGGTTGAACAGCTTCAGGGCAGCGTTATCAAATAACTGTACGGCTGCTGTAGGCTTGCGTTTCGGAAGTGTTTTACTAGTGTGTTTGCGCTAGTTAGAGAATGTGACTTATTTCTGAGAGCCCTAGCGCCGTTGTTAGGCAGGCAGAGCTGCGTCGCGCAGACCAGCCTTTGGCTACATCATTCTTAGCATTGTTCGTGGGACTAAAGCACTGTATTTCTAATTAAGTAATTTACACTCTGTACCACATAACTACACAATAGAGAGGCTGGTAACACTTTTTTTTCCACTTGTTCTCCTGATAACTGCAGGTAGCAGAGGCAAGAATTTGTTGTGTGCTATTTCGCATTGCTATTACTCCTCTGCTTCTCTGCAGATTCCATGGGAACATTGAAATTTCTGCTGGTGAAATAGAAAGCGAAATACGGGGATTCAGCTGAATAAATAAGTGAACAGCACCAAAACTTTTTTTTTTTTTTCTCCAAGTCACTTGCATGGAGAAAGTTGCATGGTATTTTGTCAAGCTTTATAGCAATTTTATACTAGGTTGATTAGGTATTTTTCAGTAATTATTAGTCTGACATATCTTCTACTTCTGTCATAAACCACATTGATTTTAGTAGGAACAGAACTAAGACATGTTGCTGTTCTCTGATGTCTGTTTTGTTACAAAATAGTTTCAGCGTCATGGAGCAGCCTCAAGAAAGGACCAATATACAACAACGAAAAAAATATCTAATCTCTGCCTTGAGATTTATCACTTAAGTAAAGGATACTACTTCAAATTGGAATATGTTATGCTGGAGGAAGAAAATCTGTTGGAGAACTATGCTGTTTTACTTCTTGAACAGTTTTACATGTCACCTTTCACTCACAAAAGCTATGTGAGAAATTGTTTATTTAATAATACAATAGACAGAATTTTTAGTATATTTTTCCAGACTTTTATGAGCGTTGCAGATAGGGAAGTACTTTAACATAAAATATGCTAGTGATTATGTGTTTTCTTAAATAATCGAAATTAACTGTTGTAGGTATTGCAGAATCAATAATAATAGGGAACAAGCAATACTGATCCTTCAGTATCAATACGTCACATACCAATGCTTATACTTTAATTAGCATTTTGATTTGATTACCCAGTTAAGTGAAAAAAGTTTCTATAACTTCAGGTTTTGTATGCAAGGCCAGCCTTTACTTCTGCTTGTTTTTCACATAACTGGAAGAGATATAAAGCGTGACTTAGTTGTCCAGACCCTAAGGTAGTTCAGTGGTCTAGAAGTTTGCTTTTCAAGGTGCAAGTACTCAGGATTCAGCTGGGACCTGGTGTAATTTTGCTGACATCTGAGGAGTGACTCTAGATTTACACCTCTGTGAATGTCAAGCTTAATTAGGCCTGTTGCATTACCTGCTTAAATTCTGATGAGCTCAGCGTTTTAAATTGGATTTTAGTCAAGCTCAGTTAAGGTGGCATTTAGAGAAAATGCTTAGTGTTGGTGTAAAGCTGGGGTTTTTTTTTGAAATTAAGTGGAAGTTTTGAAAATCCCATCAACACTGTCTGATTGCTGAAGCTGTGATTAATTATGTGTAAGTGTGTAGATGCACTAGGTACGGCATCTTAAATTTCTGTGAATGCAGCTATAAAACCAGGAGCCAAGGTTTCTGAACGGTGAAGCAGCTATGTTGGGTTAAGACGTATTGATTAAGACAGGCTGCTGAAGGAGACCATGGCATGTTGCTGGAGCGGTGCAGGAGTGATGAGCTCGTGGATGGCTTGTTTACTCTCTGTGGAAAGCTTTTCTTCAAGGGAAAATCACACCTCTAGAGGTAAAATGATATGTAATTGCAGTTCAGGATTGTGTGAGCCTATTATATATTATGTGATGTGAGGAGGATAGACAGTGGGAAACAAGAAGCAGAGTGGCAGAACTGCGTAATCTTCCCTCCAAGTATAACCGACTTAAATTCACCTACCAGGCAGCTCCTCTGAGGCACTCCTGCTTGCCGTTTGTGCTCTGGAGGTAATTATTTTGGCTGTGATCTGAAAGGCAGCCAGCCTGCAAGGTGCCGGCCTGCTAGTGGTTCACGTGTTTATATCACAGATTTCTGGAGTTTGACTGTGTGCTATTAAGAACTATAGAACAAACCCCAGATTCTTCAAATTAAAGGATGCTGGCAAATGGCAGTAAAGTATTTGTCTATTTTTCATTTACCATTTTGAAGGGGACTTCTTTTTCCCCTAGATGTATATAACTTGTCAAGCTCAGACAAAGTATGAAAAAAGTAACCTGTGATCATTTAATTTTTTTTTTTTTTAATTAGAAATAGTGAGTAGAAGAGGGAGGAAAATTCAGCTTTTACTGGAGCAGCTCTGTTATTTGCCCTGAATCCCCTTGTCCTTGGGCAGACAGAGCAGTTGTGGCCATGAGGTAAACAGAAGGGTGGAAATGCTGGACCGTTGCTCTCCTGCAGGCAGTGCATCACCCCTGTCTCCGCATCCTGCGCCGGAGAGATGCGGGGCTGGACCACGGCTGCCTTGGGGCGCTCATGGCGCAGGACCAAGTGTGGGCAGGCAGTGCGGGAGGCCGTGGGAGTGCAAGAACACAGGGGAGACAGCATTTATCGCACCACAGTTACTGTAGCAAAACTTGTGAAACTAACTGCAATATACAATTCAGACCAAGACACAAAAATAGCCCCCAATCCCCTTTTTTGTATATAAAATCCTAAAGGAGTAGTAAACCGTGTTTTGTATGATGCCAGCTGTAGAGATAAAAATGGAGTAAGTTCTCCCGGTGTTTCTCTGTATACAAAGGTATGTTTTCTCTCACAAGAACTGTCTAAATATCCCATTAATGCCTTATGTGTAATATTAGCAAAACCTCTTTCAAGATAGATTACAGTATTTTGATTCGTTACTCATCAGTATGTATAATTATCGTTTAACAATGTTATGAAGGACTGATGAAGGGAAGCAGGTGTTTAAACATGCAGCACCAGTAGTTTGACACAGCATTTAATTCTCTTTATTTGCGCTTTTTAAAGACATCTATTCAAGGAGGGAAAACAATGAGGCACTATATAGTCATGAGTGTTTGCAAGAGAAAGAAAAAAGATGTTTAGTCAATTTTTGGAGTAAGTATTTTTTAATTAATAAGGGTGAGCTTTTTAATAGTAGTATAACATTATATGAAGATAGTGAAGGTAATAAAATGTGTTACAATTTTAGCAAGAAATTGATATCCTCAGGTGGGCTTTGTATCCATAAAAGGTTTCTGAATATCAGGGTAATGAAAAGTGCAGCTTGGTTCTGAAAAGCCAAGGATGATTTGAGGGTGCTGCTGCCAGGAGGTGGCCACCAGGGAGACGAGAAGGGCCAGCGTGGCCCCACAAGTGATGCCTGCCCCACGCCGGGCTTAGCTGTGTCCGTTACTTCCAAGGGGATCAGCTTCCCTGCTGGGTAACTCTGGGTGGGGGGGAAAGGGACGCCTCTCCAGAGCTTTATGGGTCAGAAGCTGGGACCTTCAGGACCAAAATGTACTGTGAACTTCTGCCCAAACATCTTCTTGAATGAGAAAACTCCCGTTTACCTCCAGGTAAAGTTTTCTGAGAAGAGGTGCTTGAAAAACTCTGTGGCTTTGAGCTAACCTTTACCAGTGGCAGCAGTTTCCCTGGTCATAGCAGTTTGTCTTCTTGTAATTATATTATTTAGTTACCGAGTTTTAATTAACACAGGTTAATAGAGCCTTTAAAAATAATCTTTGTGGATTAAAAAGGTGTGCCTTTTTTTTTTTTTCTCTCAGCAGATTTTTCTCTAGCATCCAAAATAAGCCAAAACTTTGCATCTGAAGCAGCAGCTTTTGGATAGAGTTCTACCAGGCACTTGTGTAGCCAGAGTAGGCTGTTTGAAACAGTACTGTAGTGCAGCAGTGCCAGCACTGAGCTTCCTTTGAACAGAGATGTAGCATACCTAGCTGTTTCTTCTTTGTCTGTGGCAGACAGACTGAAGTCTTAAGAGGTGATTCAGGATACCTATATTTAGGTTTTTGCTCTGTTTTGTTGGGGAACACCAGTTTCAACAGTCTGAGTCAAGCTGGGTGAGTAAGATGTTAATAGAGCAGCCTGACAGTTCTTCTAGTTGAGACTTTGCTGCCTGTTTGATGGAGGAGAGGTAGGTAACTCCAGAAGGGCAGTTCAGCTGTGCTGGGTGAATAAGATGTTAATACAGCAGCCTGACAGTTCTAGTTGAGACTTTGCTGCCTGTTTGATGGAGGAGAGGTAGGTAACTCCAGAAGGGCAGTTCAGCTGTGTCTCCCAGTCCTGTTGCTACCCTGGAGACTTCATATCTCTTTTTTTTATCGCTCTCCAACTAATATTCATCTGGTTCTCTGGTGCTTCATTTGCTCTGTTTCCAAAGAACCATCCTCTGCATGAAAAACGTATGGTTACAGGCCCAATGATTGCTCTTCTGAGAGGCAAAAGCATTAGCAATTGTGTTATTGCCATCGTGACTTGCTTTGAAGGTGCCAAATCTATGCCCTGCCTTATGGTGAAAGTCTTTATAAATGATCCTAATGATCCCTGTCAACCATAAAATGCACACATAAAAAATAAACATAAGATGGTGTTTCATGATTTCACCTGTGTTTCTCTTTGCCTGATAATCTTGTTTTCCCTGCACAATATTCTATTATTCATGAAAATGGTATCTTTTTAAAGTGACTTACTTTATGGGCAACCTTAGTATTTCTTTTTCTCTGTTTACTTTGTCTCCTAATTGCTGTTGCATGTCATTAACAGGGAGGCTAGAATTATTGCACCTGCTGGGCCAAATAAGATGAGATTTTTCTTCCATTTCTCATTGATCACCTTGTTCAAATTAGTTCTCAGCATGCTTGACAGGTATAGAAATCTTCCATCTTGCTTGTGCTTTGCTTTCATTAGGCAAATTTATTATTTCAAGAGTAATGCTTATGGTGAACCGAATGGCAGCTTAGAGCAGGTGTGACTGTATATACAGAATTAAGCCCTGGGCAGAGACAGTTCAGACACCCAGTGTCATCTCTCGTTGCTTGTCTCGGAGACACGTCTCTCCCGCTATTTAGCGTGAGAGACAACTGGAGCAAGGTGTTATTCTGCCCAGCAATCAGTCCTTTCCACTTTTGGTGACTTCAGTGCAAATCCCCTAAGGATGAGGCAGTGAGGCTGTAGTTTTCTTTCACCTCTGGTCTGCCCCTGCAAGAAGTAAGAGGAAATAAATATAAGAGTGTAGGGTACCTGTGTTTTATAAATGTTCTCTAGCTGCTAAGAATTTTTCCTTCTTAATGTGGGTGTAAATTTTATTATCAGGGAACTTCTTTGCTCTGCACATGCAGTTGGCTCGCTTTTCATCTCTAGAGTACATCGTGCCTAATGAAGCCTTTCAGCTACCATAAAGCACTATAGAGAATTTGCATGCGGAGGTGGCTGTGTAAATGCCAATTCCTTTAAAGGCTGTATTTCAGTTAAGAAAGGGGTTTGGGGATAAATACAGTTGGTCAGCACTGACTTTGTCCAAGGGACCTACACCCTGACTTGCCAGGTGGCTGGTGTGTAGGTCTTGGCAGATCTGTGCTAACATTTTGCTGAATTGCCTTCTATTTTTCCTGGCAATTTGAAGACTTAAAGAGCGTATTCCTACAGACCTCAGCGTGGGTAGCTGGCCTGTTATTTCCTGGTGGGGTAGGTAAGGCCTTGCTGCTGCTCCACCACAGAGATCACCCCTGAAGCTCCCGAGGCTCGTACCCAGGAGGTGCTCAGCAAAGGGGTGTTTTAGGGGAGCAGCTGCTGCAATTTCAAGCATTCAAGTCAGTCCCTGCTCTGAATTGTCTGCAGAGGAGTTCAGCTCCTTCCTTCAGACAACATCAGCTACTTTGTACAATGAGAAGTTATCAGGGCGCGGAGCTCATTTGACACATCATGTCAGTGATGCGATACCTAGAAAAGCACCAGCTTTTGTGATGAAATGTTACAATTTTGTCAGAGGGCTCCAACACTTAAAAGTTAACCGGGCTGACTTCAGGGGAGCAGAGGGCTTTGGGCACCCTGTGGACATTCAGCCCAAAGAACAGATCCTGCAGTGATGGGTTCCATGTAGTTTTAATATGGCTTTTGTGTCTTCATAAAAAATGTAACTTCTGGTGTCAGTTGCATGAGAGTTGATGTTTAACTTTTTGGCCTTTAAGAAATTATAATTTGACATTAAGTTTAACTTTCCTGGCTAATGAAATTATCATGATGGAACAGCAGAAGTAAATAATAAATACAATAACTCTTCTTTGCCTGTTGTGTGCTTTTACTATTCATAATTTTTAGGACCATAGATATTAGATACACTTACGTAAGACTTAACGAACAGTAATTATCTTTTGGCTAAAGAAAAAGCCCAAACGAATGCTAAGCTGCATTATCACTTGGCTTCTGACATGAGCTGATAATCAGATTTTCTTGCTTAAATCCATGGTGCTTGAACAATGCTACCCACTGTCTGTCCTTCCCGATATTACCCTTAATTAGAAAGAACAGAAACACAAATCTGAATTATTTCAAAATCTGGTTTCCATGGTCAATGGTTGGAAGGGCTTAACTTTATTACAAATAAACCTGGCTTTATTTACTAATGAAATCTGAAATGCTGGGCCTGTAATAGTAGATAGTCTAATAGTATGGTGTTTACATGCTGAAAAATCTTGTGTGGGCAAAGTATTTTGTAATAAATCGTTAAGTAATTGAATTATGATTCTTTTATCCAATTAATAAAGCAGAAAAGACTGTAAGAAGCCCTATACCACAGTTTATGCGAGCAATGACACATTGTTCTCTAGCCTTGCTTTTTGTATGTAAGACTTTTTTTAAGATGTATTTGGCGTATGCCTGTTTCTATTGCATGTGTTTGAGATTTTGATTTGTCATTTTACCTAATCCATGTGTTTACTGGATCCTTGTTTCTGAACACTTGACACAGTAAAAATATTTTTGTTTTTATATATGCAGCTGGGCAAATCATTGTATGAGGTTCCTTTTATTTGTTTAGAGGATTGGAAGCCCTTTTTTTCCATCCCTAAGAACAATCTTTTAATTTGCAGCGATAACTTTTATTCTCTATAAAACACCAGAAAGGTTATTTTATGCACCTGATCTCTCTTACTCCACTCTGATATAATTGCAAATTTTCTTCCATGGTTACTGTTGTGGTAAACTATAACTTTAGCAAAATGTAAATTTAAAACTCCCACAAAACCAGAAGAGTACGTAAATATTTTTTTTAGTGCATGCTTTTAGTTTCATGGCATGTATCTATGTAGCACTTGATAAAGTAGCAGTATACATACGAACTTTATATCAATAGCTGGAGTTTTCTGCAACATTTTCTAACTATGTTCCTCTTCTAGTAAAACACTGTACATCTTCAACAGAAACCTTGTGCATAATAAATAGTTATTTAAGAGAAAACCCAGGAAGAAAACCGCAGTGTTCTTGGCAAGCCAACAATTGAAAAGTACAGGTGCTAGGAGTGGGTATAGGCCTAAAGTAAATAGTTATGTTGTTTGATTTGGGGTGAGTTTTTTAATCAAAAGAAGGTACCTTTCATTCTGAGAAATATATTTCTTTTAAATATTTGCAATCCACAACCGATAGCACATAACACCACTTTTCTTTATTCCTTGACAAAGGGAATAGTTTGTGGTAACAAGCAGATGCTTGAGTGGGCTGTGTGGCATGAGGTGTACCATCAACCAAGAAAATCAATATTTACTGTTCTAGTATCTTTGTGGTGTGGGAGTTTGCCTTGTTTAAAAAGAGGATTGTGTATAATATATAAGGCCTTGCTTTTAGTTAATCAAAAGAGGGGTATTATTGAAAAGGGCACGTTCTCTACAATGAGTCACACTTAACGCTCCGTGTCCTATAGTCCTGGTCTGCTCATTTATTATGCAAAAAAAGTCAAACCAAAATCAGCTGAGTGGTTAGATCTGAGGGGTGCTTGCAGTCATTCTCTTCTTTAAAAGTATTTGTTGCGACATAATAGATTTGCTTAATAACAACTGCAAAATGGTACTCGTTCACCAGGAGGGAAGGTGGGTACCCAGCCACCATCGGAGACCCCCAGACCGCTGCCTCGCCGCAGTTCGTGAGGGTGCAGCTCTCCTGGCGCTGATCGCAGTGAGGGCCGGCGGAGGATGCACCAAAGCCACAGTATGGGGACGTGCTGAAATACAGGCCTATGCGCTACTTGGGGAAATAAGCTTTTCCCCTCAAGAAAACATGTAATGAATAATACAATGAAGACGTCTCAGGAACAGTTTCTCAGTAATAATGGTTTACTTTTCAAGATTACATTTTACTGGAAAGACTCAGATCTCTGTTTTGCATTGATTTCTACACCCCCCACCCTTCACTCTACATTATGAAGAGAGTTTAATCCATTGTGATAAATTCTCATGCTACCTTTTCCTGCACTGAGCCTTTCATCCGTAATTTTTTAATTCATAGTGGGGGAGTATAAACAAGGAAAACAGATGCTAGAGATGGCTATAGGAAAGCTATGAAGTTTGCGGGCCAATTTGGTGAAACGGAAAGGTACTTACTCATGGAATGGAAATATTGTTCGTTTCACTGTTCAGCTTTGCTCTTCTCTCTCTTCTTCCATGGTTTATTAGGCAGATGCTGTTTAAGATGCCACACTTCAACTTATGTTTATGGGTTTTGGCTATGCAGCAGCATAAACCTCTACCCTGTAAAACTCTTGATCCTATGGAAAGCTCTCAAATGTGTCAGAAACTATGAGCGCTGCTTATACTTTAATGAAAAAATGGAGTAGCGGAGAGTAGTAAGAGTTCCTAAGTCAGCCCCGTTGCTGCTTTTCACTGCATTCACTTTTCTTTTGTCGTCTTTGCCAGGATTGCAGGATTTGGGAATCCAGAGGGGAAGAGGAAATCTGTATGCAACTAGAGGTTGGAAATGTTTTTGAACATGTTATGCACAGAGAACGAAAGCCTGTGGAGAAGGGTGCTATAAAGGAGGGTGTTTGGTCTCCCAGGAGCTCGGGACCTGTGTTACCCTAAGTCCTGAGCCCAGTTCAAAGACCAGGACTTGGCTTTGGGGGCTGGTGAAGGGATGTCTCCCACCAAGCTACTTCTTCCCACTAACTCCGTGTGACCCTCACCCCCTGATGCTGCCAAAACATCCTCCCGTGACTTTTCATGGGGTTTGTTGGCTTATCCAGGAAATTGGGGTTAAGTCCCCAGGGTGAATACCGTAGAGCTGCAATGTGTAATAGAGGTAAGAAGTTTATTTCAGTCATCGAAGACTCTCTTAACAGCCAGTGGGTTGAGCAGCATGGAGGGATGCGAGGGGAGGTGGAGGGCCAGGCTGGCGTGCACAGGGGACTGGCCAGGGTCACGAATGCTCAGCTGGGTCCCGAAGCTGTGGGGGAAGGACTTGGTGAGAGCTGTGGCAGACACAGAAGGGCTGACATGCCAAGTTAAAAGCACAGTTACTGTGTGTCTGATAAACGCTAGTTCTGCATAAACCAAAACAGATTCTCCAGCAGTCATCATGATGCCATACTTAGTTGGTCTCTGTGTAGTTTCTGGGAGTCTGCAGACCTTATCATGCCCAGCTTCTGCTGCTTAGCCTTTAAAAACCCACCTTAAAAAATGAAAATGAAGTTACTTGTTTGAAATTGAATGTGAGAAAACAAGAAGTGAAGATGAATGGAAAAACCTGCCTAAATTTCAAACTCTATCAAAGCTATATATATATATTTCTTCCTTCTCTTGATAAACTCTTCATCTTCTTATGCCTGGTGTTTAAAAAAAAATCCCCCAAACCAAAACAGGTTATGCTGGAAAATACTTCCTACACTTCCACTTCAGTGCTGTTGCTCTGGGGTAGTAGGTCGGTGTCTCATGCAACATGCAGAGACGTGTTGAATCTCACTGGTGTTTCACTTTACACAGCACTCTCAGGTGAGGAGCCTTCGCTGCCTGGCCCAGACTTGCGGCACCTTTGAAGACGTTGTGTGGTTCTGGGCTCAGTACCAAGATACAGGGTCTTCCATCTAAACTGAGGAGTCAAATCTGGGGGAGTTTCCCCTTCTCAGAAGAATACCTGTGAAAATCCAGGCAATAATTTTGTGTTTTCAATCAAGGGAGGCTCAGGATGTTGGAGTCGTCAGTGTTATAATTGTGAAGCTTTGCCGTTTAACTGTTTCTAAGATGAAAATAGAGTATCAAAGAGAAGTTTAGATATGTGATGGTAGTGTGGGTGCATAAACACATATTCTATGCAAAGGCTTTCAGTGTTTACTGTCTAATAGGACTCAAAACGGAGAGGAGTTGTTTACTATAACTACACTTGTACAATAAAGTTATTCTTGCATTGCATGTGTTAGCATCATGTGAGATAGACATGAAGTATAATCAGACCACATGCCCTCTTTATGGTAAATTTTTATTTTTCAACAATTGAAAATGAGTAAAAAATATCATACGACAATGAATTCCTCTTTCTTGCTTATTATTAGCAGCATGAAGGCATCATGTGTTGCTTATTGCATTACTTCTTTGCTGCCCTTGTCTTTTTCAGCAATGATGGTGGTAATTTGCCTGAATGTACCAGTACTTATTTTTCATGCTAAGAAGAACTGTTTCAATTACCTGGCTTAATATTCCTCATAGTCCAGAACGGGTCACCTGGTGCATGGCAGTAGCATTGAAGCAGAGCAATCTAATCTCTGTTAAAGAGGTTCTCACGAGTGCAGAGGCTGCGGTATTTCCCCCAGGCCATCTGCCCCAACAACTACATCATTCTCAACACGTTATACTTTTCTACATCCACTTTTCCCCTTTTGGAGAATACTGTGTATTTATTGATCTCCTCAAGATGGTCATCTTCAAGATAATTTTTGCAGGTAGGAATTTTGGCCTTTCTCTCCTGCCACGTTGCAGTCTGTAGGTGAAGAAAGGTTTCATTGTGATTTCTCTTTCCTGTGTTTCTGTATAACTCTCACACAAAATATGACTTTTTTTTTTTTTTTTTTTTTGAGATGGACTGGAAGTGCACCAGAAACATGTCATACTGATTTCCATGAATACCATATTCTGTGTCTTGGAAAGAACCATGACGACACCTCGGCATGCAGAACCTACTTAAGAATATTGCCTTGAGTTGTTAGGACTCAGCAGGAGGGACTGTCTAACCTTTTAGCTTACCCTGAAAAGCAGAAGGTCCAGTGTGTTCCTTCCCAGTAGTCTAGGGTCAAATGTTTGCTCAGTGGGGAGCAAGACATTTTCTGCATAGCCTCCAGCTTCAAAGGAGAATTGGTGTGAGGCCAAATGCCAAGTGCTTTGGAAATTTCTCCCAATAGACTAAGGGATACAGTTTATCTCAAATTATTGCTAAGAGAGGGCAGAGATTCATCATGGGGAGTCTTGATAAGAAGCTCAAATTTAGGAACTGCCTCAAATCCTTAGCAATAGCTGTTTGCAAAGGTATGATGAGAACAGGAAGTGAATTTCTGCATTTAGATAGTCTGGTGTTTAAGATATACTTGGATTTTTATGTCTCTAGACTGAGAGATGTGAGAATTTTCTGAAGTGTATTTTGAAAGTGACAGAGCAAGTGTGAACCAGGCATATAATTTCCAGCAATATATGGGGAAAAATCAAGATCTGCTCTTTGTGTTAGGTTGCAAGATTCTTTAGCATTAATTCATAATGTATTTAAGCGTTCTCAGACTGCGTCTATGTATAGATTACAAGTTGAATGTCTGTCATAAAGAAAAGACTGTTATAAACAGATATGAAAAATAGTTGATTTGTGACCATCAAAAAGAATATTGGGAAAACAGACAAGTTGGAGCATTCTGAGTGTTTTTCAAATTTTTACATGAACTAATTTCACCCTATGTGAGTGTGTAAATAAGTTGCAGTTTCTAGAATAAGAGGGGGAAATATTTTATTGATATGTTGATTGTTGGATATTGCTGCTGCAATTATTAATCTTTATTCATTGTTATAAAGTATGGACAGCCTCCTCTTAAAGTTGCATGTTATCATCAGTGATTGAAGGCGACAAGGACACAGTGCCAAATTTTAACTATTCAGGTTTAATTTTTTCCATATCCACTGTCAACCTCAAGCAGAGTTTTTTCTTTTTAACAGTTTCAGCTGCAATAGTTATGCTGCTTCTGAGAACAGTGTCGAGGAAAACAACTTTACTTTGCTAATGTGGAAACGTTTAAGCTCTTTTTTTGAGAAACACCAGTGGTCCCTGGGAGCAGGGGCTAGATCTCAAGGAGGATTTATGACTCTATCCAGGATTTGCCTTTTTCCAAGTGTATAATAATAATAATAATAATAATAAAAAAAAAAACAAACAAAAAACTGTGCCTAAAGAATGATTAGGCAGCTAAATTCTTAGAAAAGTCCACAGACCCCAAGAGCTACCTCCTTTGCATCCCTCTGAGCCTCCCTCCCTGGGCCTGCCTGCCCGGGCAGAGCTGTGGTGGTGCTGGGCTGGTGCCGGGGGACGTATCCAGGTAGTCTGTTATTACAGTGTGGAGCACAGAAGGAGCTGAAGATGCTGCACGACCACAGAGGCAACATAGGAAGTTACAGAGCTTTGGATTGGTTGGTTGCTGCTCCTCTCTGCTAGCCGAGGCCTGGTCACTCCCTGTCCGGGTTGCCTTCCTCCCTTTTACCACAAATCACCCAAAAGTACAGTATGTCTTGTCATCTGTGTGCCTGACATTTATGCATTACTGGTTAGAGCTGAATTAACAGAATTGCTCCTCTCGGTTTGGGCTGGTCAATTTAGCCTTTGTATTTGATAGCAAGTGTTTCTTTTCCTTGCTCTGAGCATAGGAAGGATGCAAGTCAGCTAATTTCCCGGGAAAAGGTTCACCTTGATTAAAACCAGCAAGGTTAGGGAGTAACAGGGAGAAGTTAGATCCAAGAGGCAGGAAAGAAGCAAATCACAAAAGAAAAAAGAAGGTATAAGGAAGCCCGTAGGTAAAATTCAGGAATGGAGGTAGAGACTACTGATTGCTTTTGAGCATGGCAAGGCAAAATTTAGACACTGCCATAGGAAATGAGCTTCTACAGTACTGGATAGAGTTTATAAACTCTGTATGCTTCTGCTTAGATGCTTAGCAAACAAGTGGTCTTCTGAATGAGAGTGGGATGGCTCACTGGGAATCGGATCTGAATTTTTTGCCAATTAGGCTGAAAGATTGTCCTCTGACTTTTAAATCCGGTTTAGTTACAGGGGAAACTTGCTGTTGCAGCCAGTCTCTGTTCAAACAAGGGGAAATTCAGGCTCTGTTCAGCAAAGCATTTGAGCACGTAAAAAAGTTACATGCAAAGCAGTTAAGTGTGGGTTTGGCTTTAACCCTAAGCACAGGCTTAAGTATTTTGTCAGGTCCCATGTACGATGCCTGAATCTTTTGCTTTGCCAAAAAGAAATCCACTGAATTATGTTGTGTGGTTTTTTTTCCTCCCCTCCAACATAAATTTTGAATGTAGCCAGTGTTTCTAATTATTGTCTGGTTACTTTACACAGGTATGTGTCTGATTTATAGAAAGCTCACTCAGCAGCATGACTGTCATTCAGGATTTGGCAGAAACAGCCTTCTATTATTTGGTAGTGGTTTGGTTTCTGGAGGGCAGGCTGTAGACACAAACAAGAGACGTAGCCCTCAGAAACATTCACGCAGCATCCTTCAGGAAGGGAGGGGAGGTTATCCAAGTCCCCATGCTGCTGTACTCATATAAATGCTCCCCCTTTTGTTGCTGCTGGACTCCAAAGAATAAAACCAAAACACAAAGCAGAGGCGGCACCGCTGAGCGAATGCCACAGTGTTCCCTTAATCCATGTGGATCAAAACCACGAACGTTTTGATTCTGTAAAGAATCTTCCTCAGCATGCTGGATTAATCACATGGATTAATAAAACACTGTAGCACTCACTCAGTGGTGCCTCCTCTGCTTTGTATTTTCTTTTATTATTCTTTGGAGCCCTGCAGGAACAAAAGACGGAGCGTTTATAAGAGCACTGGGAATTCTATAAACCTCTCCCTCTGTAAGGTATGCTTCTTGAATTTTTCCCCGTGGATCACTCACTGCAGATTTGTCTGCGTACTAAGCCCTGTGCTAGTGTTCCTATCTGTCTGAAATACACTGAATTTAAAACCCTTGCTTTTTTCTTTCATTGTGTTTCTATTTAGTTCTGCAAAGAGTGTGGCAGGCAGCACATGTGGAACGCTCTCATCTATCTGCTTTTGTGGAGCAAACACTTTTGTGTATCAAACACTTTTGTGTATCGTTTCAGCCACTGGCTGGAGAGTGAAGCTGATGGGCAGGGGCCAGCTTCGGAGAAAGCCTTTACTCTAGCAACTTTCATACAAGTGACTCGGGAGGTACAGACTCACACTAAATATATACTCAAACATGAAAATATATGCTAATGGTAGCCTTTGTGAAGCCATGTGATAAACTGCCTCTCTGTGCACTGATTCCAGCCCTCTCTATTTTTTCCCACATCGGCTTTCCAAAAAGCATCCTTTTCTGCTGCGTAAATGTGAGGCTGACCCCTTTCTCTGCTGTACGACCCCACTTCTTTTCAGCAGTGCAGGATGTAGGATGAGTAGTAACCAATCTTATGTTATGGGTAGGTTAAAGGTCTGAAATCTCAGGGTTTAGCAGAGCTAAAATTAAAGCTTTAAACCTTGCAAACGGGACACATTAGGGTCCCTGGATGACCCTAATGGACTTAGTTTCAAAGATGCAAAATCACTTCTTTTTCGTGAGTAGAATGTACCTGTTTTTTTGGATGCATTTATGTTTATCACTCATAGGGTTGGTTATACAGTAATAAAAAAGAGTCGTAATCAACAATAATTTAAAGGCTTTCTAAAATATTCTCTTTATGACTTTGCATACCCAGGTTTTATATATATATACAAGAAGACCCTATAAGTGTTCCCGTGTTTATTTTTTATCCACTGTAATTAGAGATTCTGGCCTTTATCTGTTAGTTCAGTCTCACAGCCATTCCACCTTTCAGGACACCTGGGTTACATTGAACCTAACCAATTACAGTGTCATGGTCTGTTGTAGTAACTTAGCATGCATCTGAACTGGACACTAAGTTATCTTGAAGATCCGTAATAAAGGACGTAGGTGCCATACATAACAAATCAGTCCAGCATAGTAATCTTCTTAAACAGTGAGATTCTGTATCCTTATGGAGATGGACATTTTCTCACGTGGCCAGGGGAACATCTTTTTGTTATATTCCTCATTGTTTCTTTCCATTCCTACCTTCCTACCCATGCTTCTGTCCTGGCACGCTACTGCAGCCTCCTGTTTACACACAGATTGCTACAGTGCTGGGTGACTGTCATGTTGCACCCACCACTTACAGAATGCTCCAGGGACCAGCCTTACTGATTTCAGTCCTCCAGCATCCCCTGACCTTCATGGGATACAGCTCTTCAGACTCCTTTTCTCTCTGTGCCTCCATTTACTTTCGCTAAGACTAGCTTTCCTCCCCTCTGCCAGAGACTGGTGCTTGGTAGACTGTAGCATTACACCACCAGTGTCCTGACTTTTTTTTTTTTTTTTTTTTTTTTTTTTTTCCAAATGCTGTTCTGAAAATGAATCTCTTTTAGGCTGATAAGGCCAATTTCAAGCAGCAGGACACACTGCAGTGAGCTCCTCCTTTACTTTCATAGTATATCTGCTTTGCCTAGGATCCCCTTTTTTATAGTCTGTTTCATTCTTTGAGTTTTAGAAATTCTCCTATGAATCATGTTGTACAATTGAGTCATAGTACATAATATTAATTTTTCTACCACGTATTGCAAAAATTGTGACACTTTGTTCTGCGGTTTGATTGTAGCCAATAGCGTTAAAATATTGTTTGGGACTAATATCTATTGGTGATAAGTGATCCCAGGGTCATGCAGCATAATTTTCCATAGAAATTCTGAAAGCAAAAAGGGTAACAACATGGGAAGAATTGCTTAATAAACGGTATTTTAAACATATGAGGTGTAAGCTCTTTCACTCTGCAGTAATTGCTGTTCATTAATGATGAATGTAGGACCATTTCCCCCTACAGACTGGTGTCATGTAAGTACCCACTATAAAGCTTCTTACATCTTCCCTTCATCTCAGGTGCTGACCAAAGTCCTGTGGTGAAAGGAGACGCAATGTCCCTGACAACATGGTAAGGTTACTGACGTTATGTGATATGTTGCAAGGGAATCACGTATGCAGCCTTCCAGTACCCGAAGGGGTCTACGGGGGGGCTGGAGAGGGGCTTTTGACAAGGGCGTGTAGTGACAGGACAAGGGGGAATGGCTTTAAATTGAAAGAGGGAAGATTGAGATTAGCTGTAAGGAAGAAACTCTTCACTCTGAGGGTGGTGAGGCACTGGCACAGGCTGCCCAGAGAAGCTGTGGGTGCCCCATCCCTGGAAGTGTTCAAGGCCAGGCTGGACGGGGCTCTGAGCAGCCTGGTCTAGTGGAAGGTGTCCCTGCCCATCCCTGGCAGGGGGTTGGCACTAGATGATCTTCAAGGTCCCTTCCAACCCTAACCATTCTATGATATCTGAGTCTGTGTTACCACTACTGCCAACATGAGCGACATCTGGAGAGTTACAGTTGCCTGAAGTGGGAGCAGTGACTGCTAGGTACTGCAAACACCTATCTGTTTTCCTCTAACGTTTCCTTGTTCAGTGGTATTTCTCATGCAAGACGAAGGAAAACACTTCCTTCCCCCAAGCTTTGCATGATAAATGAAACATATATATTCCTTTCTGTTGTTAGATGAGAATTGTTAGACTTCACGCGTTTTGAGCTTACTAAGCCTTCAGAGACCACCTGATGTGACACTCTCCTAAGTAACTAAAGAATTATAGTCTAGGTTACTCTAGAATAGGCTGGGTGCAAAACTGAATACATCGCTATTCAGCCAGGTGAACAGCTACAATTTGCGGTGGTGGAGATGATGACTTAAGAAATGTGGCATAAGGTGGCAGGCACAGGGCAGAGTCTGTTCTACTCAGCTCTGGTCACTGGAGTGTTTTGTAGCAGACTGCAGGAAAGATGCAGTACCCATTTTGAAGCAGAAGGGATGATAAGAGTCCTGGCAAATCAGGGAAGAGTCTTCAAGAATATGAAAGGCTGTTGCAAAGAAGGGAGTAATTTTTTCTCCCTGTCTATGATAGGGCAAGACATAATACTTTTAAACTGCAGCCTCAGAATTTAGTTTGGACTTTTTGTTTTTTTTCTTTTCTTTTTTTTTAACGGCAAGTATATATACTTTGAGTGCTCATCATTTCTCAGAATAGCTTTGGTAGAAATCTGCAAGGACTAGGACAGGTAAAGCTAATTCTGTCTTGGAGCAGGGGATGGAATAAATGACATCTGACCTCCTGTCATCCTGTACAGATGTATTTAGAAGTGTTTCTCTCCATACTGTCATGACATTTCCCACCAGTGATGGAGTAGGTATTCTGCCTCACAACAGGCAAAGCCTGATAAACCCAAGGTTTAATATTTTGGAGAAATGGGGCTTCTTTCAAAAAAATGGGGTCTAAATAAAGTTATTTTCTTAACTGACTGCTTTGGGTTAGGTTCTAAATCCATATTTCAGCATCTGACTAGAGACATGTTTCACAGCTGCTGAGTGTTTACCAGTTAGTAAGTTAGTGTCGTGGTTTAACCCCAAAC
>JMFS01106149.1:0-12024 GCA_000699545.1 Podiceps cristatus
GGGAAGCCTGTGCGTCCGGGGTGGGTCTGAGGCGGGGGAGAGACCCGGGTGGGCTCGCCTAACTTCGCCGTTCAACTCTTTTCTTCCGTAAAGGGCAACGGAACCTCAGAAGCCCAGATCTTGTGAAAATCAGGAAATTTTGAGCTACTCTTTGGAGCAAAGGTAATGTTTTGGAAGACATTCATCATACGGTGCCTTGCACGGTCTCGTGAGTGCTGAACCTGAAGAATCCTGTGGACTTTTTCAGGGCAGGAAGGTGGAAAAAGGGCTTCCTGGAAGGTGGAAGGAAGGGGGAGGAGGCACCGTGGTTCTCCTTCGGCCCTGAAGTTCAAGCAGCTCTCCTGCCCATCCCAGAGGGCACGGGCAGTTGGGATCCTCCGAGCTCGAGCCCCAGTTTTTCTGATTTTCACCTGATTTTCTTGTGAAACTCAGGTGACAGCACTGGTAACGTGCCTGGCTGAACCCCAGTAAACCAAGGATTAAATAACACAATCCTGCCTCCTGCCATCCTGTTGCATAGTGCCTGACGCCGAAGTGCCGTACGGCCAGGTTCCTGCAGAGCTTGGGGGCCCAGTTATAAATAAGTAAAAAGGTCAATGAGTGAAGATTTGAGTGACTTTCCCCCCTCTGACCAGCTAGCTGGTAATAAATGGGTGTGTAGGAGTGCTTACTGCAAGGGTAATGCATTTATTCTCTGGAAATCGTTTCCACGGGGATTTGCCTGGCAAAAACAGTGCGTGAGTAAACAGCATTCACCAGGTCAGATGTCCTGATTTCCTAATTCCCCCCTCACTTTTCTTGGGAAGTAGATGGAGTTCATTTACGTGTGTATTTTAAGGGGCAGGAGAATACGATTGGAATCATCATGGGCAACTGCTTAGATAATGAAGGCTGCAAATGATACTCTGTGTAGAAGATAACCCTCCCTGGGACATAATAACTGATTGCCCTCGGTTGCAGAAATTGCCTCTTTCAGTTATATTCCTGGAAAATATGTGGTGCTCAACAGTAATGAGAAGGTTTACTGTAAAAGCCAGAATTTTTATTTTGGCTTGGAAAACACAAATGAAACAGAAAACTTTACTGTCATTTCCAATTCATTTATCTTAAAGCTGATGTTCACAAAATTTCTTCTGAAGATGCTCTCAGTGAACTGATTGCTCAAGTTATAAATTAATACCATTGACTTCATTACAGATTTATTTTTGTTTTTTTTTTAAATTTAGATTTACTTAATTCCCTAGGACATTGATCTACACTAGGTTTCTATGTAGGTGAAATTACAGTTACACAGTAAAGACTTACATGAGTTTTTACATGTCTCTTCATTTAACCCACATTAGCTGGGGCTATTTTGGGCTTCTATTCCATATATATTTCTGTTGGCTCATGGAATTTAATAATATTCTGTTAACTAAAGAATTATAAACCAGGAAATGATGATATAAACAGATACATAGATAAGAGTTTCAAATACAAAATAAGAAAAAGACTGCCATTAAACATAAAAAAATTACAGAATCACCAGTGCCCAGTGGTACCAGGTAAAATGATGAAGTTTATCAGCCATGTCCCCTTACACCAATTAAAAATTACTGTTGATCTAATCTGGATGAGAAAAAAAAATAATGTAAAAGGATTATGGTTTTAAGATTTATTGCCAACAAGACCCTTAAAAATGACTGTTTTCCTACCAGTAGCCTTGAACAGCCTTGTGCTATGATGCTCTCAAGTTTCATGCTGGATATGATGGGTGTTTTGATAATCCTCCTAACGCACTGGTTTCTGTAAGAGATTTAGTAGGTAGCCGTTTTCTTTCTGTGTCACTACATCACAAATGTTCTGCAAAGTATTAGGAAGTGCTGTATTGTTCATGCAAGATACAATGATAAGTATTTAGTAACTTCTTGTTAGGATTACCAACATTTCACAAAAGAAATGGGATGTCTGGAGTTCTGTTGTTCTAGCCATTTTGCACTTCAGGTCATTTCATCTGCTTGCGTAGATTCCCCCTGTCAGTTCTCTGTTATTGTGGCTTTCTGCTCAACATTTAATTTTCATATTCTTTTAATAGCTGTTGTATCTTACTGAGCATAGGAATTGCCATGTTAATCAGATTGTCAAGACGAGTATCTTGTTCATTACAAAAGTACCAAAAATCTTAGTTAGGGAGTCACTTGTTAGCTGGAGCGCTTTTTCTATTGAAAAGTTATTAAGGTTGATTTCTGCTGTAAAAGATGAGAACATTTACCCCTTCATTTTATCCTGCATAATGTAAGTGTGCTAATGCAGATTATTGAGAAAAGTTTCTTTCCTGTACTGAGTTGCTCCTCACTTCCAGTGACCGGCTCTCAGCGCACGTACATCGTCATCCTTCTTCTGATTTCCACTGACTTGTGTCAGTTTGTACAAGCTGACATGCCTAGCTTTTATTTTTTTGTATCAGACTCATAACTGATTAGGCATTTATCCATTTACTTATTTTTTCCCCCTAAGAGATCAACCTACTTTCTTGAAATTATTGCAGAAATTACATACTCACCATCAAAGTCACTGGGAAACAGCCAGATTCTGCACACATGAGTCACAGAAATGGAAATGTTGAACAAGACACCTGAGCTCAGAAGTCCACGAGCTCACTGTGATGTGTAAACTTAAATGCTCCAATGTCCGCTTGCTCTCGTACTTCTGTACTGTGGGTGGGGTGAACACACCCAGTCTATTCATTATTTGATGCATATCTGATATGCCCTCTATGATTTGCACAGCGTTAAATACCAGAGATCTAATGCAGTAACTGACAATGATTGAGAGTGTGGTGCATAGTATCCCCAGTGTCACCCAGATTGGGAAGTGTGGAAGCAGGGTAACATTATTCGTTTAAAATATGAGTGTGTTAAATAATTGTGTGTGAGTAAAACTAAGGTAATTTTAACTCTGATAAGTTGTAATGCATCATTAAGTAAAATATGAAAAGCAAGAATCATGTCTGTAGAGCATAAAGGGTATCTGAGAGAGAATGGCATTATGGGAGCCGGTCCAGAATTTTGAAATTCTGACAAATTACATTTTTTCAACTAAAAATGTTTCACTTTTTCCTTCTATTTTAACTAGTAGCAGTCATAATTCCTTCATATAAGGTTATGATTTCAATCAAATCAAGGAATTATTTCTTATGTTTGGGCAGAAGAGGACATGGTAACACTAAAGAACTGCTGGGTCACTAGAACCAGACTCCGTATTTCTATGGCAACACTGTCATAAACTTAAATTAATTAAATAAAATAAATGTAATTACTGCGTAGTTATATATAGGGTTTCCTCAAATGCAAAGTATACAATGACTGCCATTGACATCAGTGCATTTTGGATTGACCCATAAAGTTTTAGGTAGGAAGAGAATCAGATCCAAAGAAAGATGTGGGCATTTTAATAGGTCAGAGGAAAATTACAAAAACTTTTCAATGGATTGATTGTCTCACCACAGCAAACACCTTAAATAGTTCTTTATCAGAACTACATAGAAAACTTGGGGCTACATATTTTCCTTCTTTACATCCTAATGAACCTGCGCATACACGCACATATGCACACGCACACATGATTTCTTGCTTATTCTTGTGTAATTGATAGAGGTACATCTTTGAGGAAAGTTTTGGTTTTGTCTAACCACCACTTTAAACAGTGGGAAAAATATTTGTTAGAAAATTCCCAGGCAATTCTAGCCTATTTGTATACATCAGAAAACAGCATCTTTTTAACATGGTATATTTGTTTTTTAGTATTCTTACCTTGTATTTTTAGCTGGCTAAATCCCTTTCTAATGAAGGCGTAACCACCAGCCTCTGGGCTGCAGATAGTACGGGGGAGAGGGTACTGCTATACGTGCAGCCGATCCTCTGATGGAACAAGTTTCATACTTGGATGTTTCTGAGTGTGCATTACTCATAAGACATTTAAGCCAGGCTGCTGTGATGTTAGATTTTACAGACTTACAAAGTCTTGAAGCTGCCAGAAGTGAGGGTACATGCCAATATTTGTGTGTTCAGAGCTTGCAAATCCTTTCTTGAGATAGGAGGATGCATAAAAACATGGGTTGTCATTAGCTATAACAAGACAAAGCATCCTGATGTCGAAAACTGTGGATTTCCTACATCTCAGTGGTCTTTATTTAAGTGTAATCAAATAATAGATTATTCTTTTCACATGACTGAAGGAAAAGATTAGTCTCTAGGACTAATCAGTCTTCTCCAGCCAGGCACTCAGGAGAAAATGCAGCACTGAGCTGGAAAAATGTGAGGGTTTTAATGTGTGGTTAATTTGCTAAAAATATTGTTGGAAGTATAAGAATATTTTTTCCTTTTATCTTTCAGTGAAAAACAGATCCAACAGTAAGATACTACATATTATCCAATATTTTTGTCCAACTTACGATTGAGTGCTTTGTCTTAACAGATTTCTAAAATGATTTATAATTGAGCATTGCAAAACAACATTTAGCACAAGAGAAAATACAGTTTAAATTGTTGATTTAATTTCATTTGCTTTCCCTTAACGGATAAAGGGAAGCCTCATAGAAAACATCTTATTTGGAAAGAGCCTGAAGCAAGGCTTTCTGGCACTCAACACAGGTTGTCAGTTTGGCCCTTTCTGACCCCTCTTTTATATGTAAATTTAGTGAAAACCCAGTAAAAGGGAGAAAAAAGACTTATCTTTACCTTGACTGTAGAGGGATCAGCCTTAGAAAATCATGTTGAACAGACTGATTCAGTGTTGGAGCACTGGAATCACAGAATCACACTAGAAAATCTAGGTTAATTTCCTTCTCTTTCTGACTTGCTCTGTTATGCTCAGCAGATCACTTAATCTCTCTTTCTGTATCTTTTGTCCTCTTAGATTGAGTTGTTCTCCTTTCCCTCTTTACACAGTCCAGGCCAGACTGAGAAACCAGGATCTCTGGGTACTATTGTAGTGCAAGAAGTTATTGCTTGTTGCTTCTCATTTAAAGCTATTTGAGACTTTTGTAATTTATGTAACAGTTAGGTTACGTATTACAGGAGGAATAACTTTTCTTTCCTAATACTTGTGAATTTAGTCCAATTTACATTAATCACCTTTATTAAATGACCCACATTACAACTGTGATGTCACAAACAGAAAGCCTATGACTTCAAGCACCGAGTGATGAACAGGCAGAATGAGTGTACAACATCGAGTATAGTATTGAAGGCAAACAAATGGAGAATTTCTCAGAGTGAAGTGGGAGTTTGCATAAAATGGGTTTACACAGGCAGGAACTTTTTAATTTAAGATACTGGATTAACCGATATCTTTTTGCAAGCTATGATTAGTTTATTCTTTTCTGACACAGACAGGCCTGATCTGTAGCTGGGCTTCCACCAGGCTGTTGTATTTGGATGCCACCATTTAGGAGCCATATGTTTCCCCCTTTGTTTAATGTGTCTCTGTGGCCCGTCATACACTTCCTTAGGCAGAGCAACCCACGCAGACATTCTCATAACTCTCTTATATGAGTCCTGATTTTGTAAGCACTCTCCAATTATAGATGACCTCTTCAAAGAGCCTCCTGGATGTAAGCCACTGCCACCTCAAGCAAGTACTTCATATAAATCCTTTTCATAGCTTTATCAAGCACTGATTTAAAAATAGTAAAGGAATCAGTTGTTCCCAGTATTTATTTTGCTTGTTTATGGTCCTCCCTCCAAAATCCAGACGTGAAAATGGTCTCTGCCTTTAGAGGGCATCAAGCATGTCCAAGGGGTATTTCTTTGAGATATAAAAGCTTGAAAGCTCTGTGACCTTTGTTTTAGCTCTGTGTTTATCTGGTGCAAGGATTTATCTTGTCCCTTTCTGTGCTCGCAGATGGGAAAGGTGACAGTAAGCCAGCAATATAGTTTAAATTGAGTTTACAGCCTGATATGGCTGCACGGTGAGAGGCATCGATAAAGAGGCATTCATAAACTGTACATAAACAGGTTCTCCAAATTGTCACAACTGTTCCCGTTGAATAAGCACAATTGTGTCCTAACAGCAAGAGGCTTCATGCAATGTGTTCTTCCACAAGGTAAACTCTGTTTTTTTCAGCTGAGAGGTCTCCATGTGGAATTCTAGCTAAGTCAAAAGTGGTAGTGTTGAGGATTACTTGGAAACAGCCAATTTAATCCCCCAGCTAGCACAAGTATGTTTTGTTCAATTCGGTCAAGGAATCCAGGCTTATAAAATGACCTTATAATGGGTTTTGAGGAATTGTTTACATGAGAGCATCAAGAGAGATGGAAAACAGAGATGGTCACTCTTCAGAAATGGGCTGCATACAGGAAATAGGAAACGTATGTGTCAACTTTGCTTCCAAGTTCCAACACTAACATGAAAGAAGACATAAAGAAGGCCGTTTCAGGGAAGAAGTTTTCACTTGCCTGTATAGGTTGAATCACACATGGCAGCTAAGAGAAGGCAGCATTACTGAAGCATGGGCAATAATGCTATTGTTGAAATTTCTGGTTAGGATAAGCTTAAAAACAGCACCCAAGGGTTCCAACTCCCTCTTCAGGACAAGAAGATAAGAGATGTACTGAGCTGTTTGCACTCTGTCATTCTGTTCTCTTGTGGATAAAGTGAAGCTCTCAGCCTAATGCTGAACTAGCCATAGTATTTCACTTGCTTTTAATTAAAGTGAACTCATCCATCAGTTGCAAGTGCCCTGTCACTGCAGTTCATTAGATTGTTTTTTAAGTATTGTACTCAGTGGAACTGCAGAGGAGAGGAATGTTTTCCCACAGCTATATGCAATGATTAACCGTACCTTCCCACTTTATTAAATAACATGTTGCCACATTCTTAAAAGAAAAAAGAAAGTTTGAAAAGAAATGATAAATCTCAATCCTGATTTACTTCCACATCTTTAGCACTGAGCTTGAGAAAAGATGATTTGAACTGCTTATATGCCTTTTCATTTCACACTGAATTTATAGGAAGTTTCCAAATAATAACGGTCAACTTGGCAGGAATAAATGTAGACCAAATGGTGTAATCCCCACAAGGAAGCATAATTCTCTTATGAAGTATTTACAACAGCAAGCTTGGAAATCCAACAATAAGTTATATTGTTAATAGGTTGTTTATAGCATCTTTTATTGACTGATTCATTCTTAATGGTAACAGATTTAGTCACCTAACATTCTTTATGTAGCAGGCAGTTCGATGTCCACAGTTGCTTTAAGAATCCTCTCAGGTAGCAGAAAGTATCATTCTGACATAAATCAATAAATAGGACATAAATAGGACCTTGCAAAGTTCAGAAGTTCCCTGAAATGTAGCTGAACTTTTTGATGCTCCCTTCCTGTGACCCTCCAATAACCCTTATCTCCCCTGCCTTCATGACCCTTTAATGTTTCCCTGGCTCTCCATTCCCTTCATCCTCCTAAAAAGCTTGGCTACTTCCCAACTTGGATTTATCCAACAGGCCACCCTCCTTGGAAACTCTCCCAGTCTTTGAAAGGGCCCTGCAGTAGAGTAGCCTCAATGCTAATTTGCAAATTTTAATTTCACATACTGTTGAACGACTCACCTAACTGGATCACATGCACAACCTGGTTGAAACTGGCAAACTCCTGCAGTGGCAAGTTGATCAGTGATCAGCTTTCTGTAAAGTTTAGATCAGAAAATTTGGGCCTTCTAAAGGAGAGGCTTTGGGATTTGTTGTACAAATAGCTTTTGCAATACTTTACACAGAGAAGTTTTTTGTGTTAAGGAAACATTGCTGGTGAGGGCAAAAATTATTTCTTTAAAATAGGATAGCACCAGTTTGAAGCCAGCTAGCTGCCCAAGTGTTATTGTTACTGTCCAACTGCTTGAAACAATTGTTTCTTTGTTAGCTTGCAGTATGCTTTTCCACTGGATATTTCACAATTATATACTGTATAGGAGTCAGACTTTTTTTTTTTTTGATATCTAAAACAAAAATTCCAGTGCTACAGTTTGGTGTATCCTTTAACATACTTTATATGCTTATCTGATAGCTTCAGACATGAGAGGATGCTACAGCCTCATACTTTTATTTTTCCACAGGCTGCAGTTATCTAATAGAGCTTTAGAGGAGGTGTTAACTTTGAGTGCTAAGTGTAGTGTCCCTCAAGAATTTTATTTTTAACAGCTAACTGCAACATACTTGCTTGCAGAGATTTGTTCCGGTACAAATCACAGATTGGCTCTGATGGTCTTCACATCTTCCATTTTACGTACAGACAAATCTGAGCTTCACAGGAGATTTTGTAAAATGAGGAAGTGTCACAAGTGTCCCTGGAATATTCAACTTTGTGAATATTTAAGCAAGCAGTGTGAATGCTGCAGTTTAAACATCTTTGTGTGCCTGGCAAGAAGGTGACTAATCATGTGAACCTGGTGACAACTTGTTTTTTCCCTGTTATATGTGTCCTTAAGGAATACCATGGAATATTTTTGAGAGACTAGAATCAGCTCAGTGCTTCTCAGTGGCACAGGCAAGGTTTAAGTTTGTCATCTCAAGGGTAATGACAATACTGTGTCCTCACCCTTGGGTGTAGTAAAATTCATCCCTGGGGTTCAGAGGTGGGAGTGATAAGGGTGAAAAGGCCGTTAAGTGGGAGCTAACTCTATCATGGTGACATGAGGAAAAAGTAGTTCACAGCAGATCCCGGTTGGCTGGTGGCAGCAGAGAAAGTGACCTGAGATGGGCCAGTGAGATCTCTGGGTAGATAAGTTTGGGAGTTAGGAGCCCCCTAAAAGTTTGGAAGGGTTGAGAGCAACTTTCGAATATTCAGTAAGGGCAAGGTGACTCAAGTCCAAGGAAGATCTGCCAACCCCAGAGCAGTGCCCATTGCGCCTTGACCCTATCCTTGGTGACTAAATTAGCAATAATCAGCCTCTTCTATTATAGATAAAGGAGACAATGGTGACCTTGCTGTACATAGCAGTTGCCTGTCTATGCAACCTCTTGCTTGCTTATGACTAAAGCTATCCTCCTAGTTATTTCATATTCTTGCAGTCAAACAATAACCACTACTGTAACATGCTTACTGTCTGAATTTTATTTTCTGATCCTTGGAGGACCAGCACAAAATATTGTCTCTGTGAGAAATGACCATTTAAGTGATACAATACAAAGTTGTCCCTATACAGGGATAGACTACAAATTGAAAAAAAACAGAAATATGTTTAGCACTGTCTTCTGGAGACTAAAGAAACATAGTGCCCTTAGCTTCTGCTCATAAAGCATGTGCTTCAGCCCCCAAAGCATCTCAGTAGCCCTTATAGATAAACTTGCTCCATTTTATTAATATCTCTCCTGTACTGGGACAATCAAGACTGGTCAGAGAATTTGAGATACTACTTCACAAATGCTAAGTAAAAGGGCCTAATAATTTCCTTCAGCCTACAGAATGTGAATATTTTCCTTGTTGACTGTCCCTTTGGAGATTAGACATTAACATTCCTCTACTAAGGGACCTATTTTCATTTCTTTTGAGACAGGGAACTTATGTTTAACTATCAACGTAAATGGTTTAGAAATTAAAGCCTGTTTTAGAAATACTGGTTCTGTCAATAACTGAAAATAAAATATATTGATTATGCTCAACATCATGTTATTCCAGCAGCTTCAGTTTGTGCAGACCCATCTTCTTTCATGTTCTTCATGACTTTACACCCTCTGAGACTGGAATTTCAGATTAACATTGTTCAGCTGATTATTAGGGGTAGGATATATTTGTTGTTATTTGTTTGTTATTTTAAAATGTAAGCATAGTAGGGTAAACTGATCCTTGTAATAAATCACTGGTTGATAACCTCAACAAAAGAGATGTTGTTTATTAATGTGTACTAATTGAATTTGTTTCAGGATCGTGTAAAACCAGAGGGGCAAACAAAAACACACAGAAACCCTCTAAAAAAGGCCATTGGGGGCAGTTTTCCAGCTTTAAAGTTCCTAGTATATGCCATCCCACAAAACTGAATAAAGAAGATGGAATATCGTGCTGAATAACAGTGTTTCCCAAGCCCTTTATGTATAGGAGAGAAGTTGTACCCTTCATGGAAACATATGTCAAGAAAAAGAATGCGAACAAAACCAATAACACTCTGCCAAGTGCTGGAAAGCCCACTGCTAGCATCCTGCTTTCAGAGCAGGTTTCACCATCTAACGTGTCAGATCTTCCAAGAATTTTGCCCAAAGTAGTACATCCAGAAGCTGGACTCAGGAAAAGGCGACCAGGCACTGCAATAATACGGTTAGATTCTTCAAACATGTCTCGGACACCACTGAACAGGCCTGTCATCCCACCAAGAAGACCTTGCTTCAGGGTATGCTATATCTGTGGCAGAGAATTTGGGTCACAGTCTATTTCTATACATGAACCTCAGTGCCTAGAGAGGTGGCATATTGAAAATGATCAGCTACCAAGGCATCTCAGAAGAGCAGAGCCCAGGAAACCTGAGGTCCTTCCTGGTGGTTCCTGTACGCTTACAGCTGAAAATGAGGCAGCTTATCATAGTGCTCAAGCCCAGCTCCTGCCCTGTGGAAACTGTGGCAGAACCTTCCTTCCCGACCGTCTCATTGTGCACCAAAAGAGTTGCAGAGGAGGTAGCAGTGGTGTGGGGCTGTCAAGCTCCAGCCCCCAGAAGTCTGGTAAAGGGTCAAATTCTGGGTCTGGCTCAGCGAGTGATGATCCACCTAAGACTCGTCAAGGAAAGAGCAGAGCTGCACCAGCCATATTAGACAAGGTAAATTGCTGCGCACGTGCTGTATGAAAGGGTGTGGATGCATTTTGGTGCTAGGCTCTCCAGGGGAGACTGGGTTCCCATCAAGTTTAAAATTACTTTCCTTCAGAATGATCTTTTGGCTCTGTGCGATTATTTGTTTGCTGAATGGCAGGTAAAAGAAAGGGAGATGTTGTGTGCGTAAGGGAAACTATTCCTGTTTATTTTGATTTTCCTGTTGAAAGGGAGTAATTGGGTTCTCGTACTCTGTGGTCCTGTGAGGGTTATGTCCCCAAAAGGGACCATTGTGTGACAGAGTTCCCTAGGAGATTCTGTTGAACAGCTTAGGCAAGCTTTGAATATTATATGTTTTAGCAGTTATTAGGTATTTTTATTTAGTTAACATGAAATATAATGTTTCATTACCCTGTAAGCATTCCAGTGATTTTCATTTTTTCCCGTTATTCTTAACCTTGGCATGGAACACGAGTTTACTAAGGACTGCATGTTCAAAAGCAGCAACTCGGAGTATAACAATAACAAAATAAAAAGACTGCACATTTCTTTCCACTGAATTTGATTCAAGATCCAAGAATAAAGAAGCTGATTCACATAATCCAAAAGCTACACAAAGTTTTGGAAAATGGCATATTTTTTTCTGCATTTGTTTCTGCACAAGCTGTCTTTTGGCCAGAAGTTTTGTAAATAGATAGATGTCTAAATTTAGGCCCAGTGTCTAAAATAAAAGGCTTTGGGTTTTTTTTCAGTGAGGGTTGGACTCCTCATTACCTACATTACTTTTGAAAATGGGATTTAGCTTTCTCAGTCACCAAAGGAATGCAATGCTACACAGAGCATTTCCAAAAACATTTTAAAATTTAAAGCATGCTGTATTTCAGTTTTCTAGCTGCTGAATAAAATGGAGATAATAGCATTACCCTAACAAACATGAGAATAAAGATAACGTGAGGCATTTTCATATTATGCTATTTGAGGTGACTGATAGATATTGGCAAATCCAGTCCACTCCTCAGGTCTTTTACCAGCAAATTCCAAATAACCCACAGACAGTTCAAAGTGCTGCACAGGTGCATCTGTAACTATAGGAAAGATCATGTTGTGTTACACTACATTGTACCATTTACCAAAGAACTGGCATTGCCCTAAAGGTTGCTGTTCAATGAAAGGTGTGGGTGTGAAGCAGAGAGTTTTGTCCATCACGTATAACTCTGTATGTTTTAAAAAAAGGGGGGAGGGGAATGTCCACAATTA
>KL281610.1:4838-18393 GCA_000699545.1 Podiceps cristatus
CCCCCTTTTTTTTTCCAAGAACAAGTACAAGTAGAGTCTGTAACTCTTCCCTACAAAGGAAACTGAAGAAAATAGAGCAGTAAGTAAATTAGCAGATAACTGGTCCAAAACAAGCAAAAGGAATTGCACCTTTATACTGTACAGCTAGCAAGGGGAACCCACCGCACAATGCTACAGGTGCTGGAAGTTAACAATAGGTTCAAGGGGCAACTAGACAAACTCGGCAAACAGAAATACACTGCTGGTATTAAATACAAAATTTCTGTCATCTCTGAGCAGTAAACTGCAGGAAGCTAGGGAAGTATGGCTTCTGGTCTTCACTAGTCTCATAGTCTTAGACATTGCTTTTGGTCCCTGCTGGAGACAGGATACTGTGAGGTCTGTAATCTACCCCCATATATATTTTTATATATAAAATCTTGTACATACCTAACCATACATAGAACTGTATATAGCTACCTGGCTCAAAAGGTTTTCTAGAACTGAGGAGAGGTACTAACTTGTCTTTCAAACCTTTATGCTGGTCAGAAGGATTCAGTAAAGGTACTCCCGTATCTGGAGCTGTTTGCATAGCCGCAGCAGATTCCAACAGCTTCTGTTATAATCTGTTGTGACCCCCACAGCAGTGAAGAGCACATCACAGTGACATGTTCTCTAGGGTTTTGAGGCTGTTCAGCTTACCCTGAGAAGTTTAAAGCTTTCCTTGAGGTGCCTCATGAACAAGAAAAGCACAGGAGCCTCTTCAAAGGACTGTTTCTTTACTCACTCTCTGACCAGGACTTAGAATAGCTTCAGATTTAAGCCAATAATTTTAATATTTGTAAATATCACATAGATGTGTGCATGCTGTAACCATGTGGCTTAATAAGGATTCATTTCTGCATAAGCATTTTGTTACATAAATTTGAGTATGGATAAAGATTATTAAATTAGGCAACAGGAAAGTACATCTATAAACTAGAGACAAAATTACATTTACATTGCTCTTCTGAGGAAAGCCACAATCTATCACAGAGACATGTAATCTGATTTAGTATAGTGGTAATTTACAGTTAATGGATTAATGTTTATAAAATCACTTCACGCCTAAGAGAAAAACACACTAAAGAGATTAGTGCAAATAAGTGTAAGTATTAGAAGCTGACTTGAGTTACAATTTTTCTTCAGCATTTGAAGAACTCAATAGTTCAGACAGATCATCTTGATTTAAGTTCCTTTCTAAAAAATGTCAATGTCTGGAATCAAACAACAGCTGTAAAAGACACTATCACCTGAGTACACTGTATCAGAAAGACAGGGAGATCAACCATTAATTGATTAGCTCTGTCACAGCCCATCCTTCATTAGCAAATTCCAGAGTTGAAGTGTCAGAGTTCAATGGTGTGAGCTCTTGATGCTGCAGCAACAGCCTATAAACTCTGCAGCAACACTGATTTACTGTACTGTCATCTATCATCCTCTTCATCCAACCCTTCTTGCCTTTGCAAAACCTTATACAACTATGGCTTACAGCTAGAGAATAACACTGACGTAAGCCTCATGATTCTCATGGTGAACTTCTACCTACAAGAGTAATTAACTGTAAAAAATACAGCCAAGAAATTTTTCCCGTGTTCTCCAACCCCAGTTTGAAATTCAAGTCCTTTAAAGTACCTGACAGCACAGCTCAGAACTTTTTTCTAAAAGTAGTCACCCTTTCCTGAATAGTACACGGTAATTTATGAAACATACTTTGTATAGTATATCTTGACCTTTAGAGAAAACAAAAAACAAACCCAAAAACAAACAAACAAACAAACAAACAAACAAAAATAAAAAAACCCACAAGATGCAACTACTTGGGGTTTCAGTCAGGTACATTTAATCCCGTTTAATAGCACTTTACTGTTTGTAAGGCTTAATGCTGCTGGGACGAGGCGACTTTGAAATAAAGGCAGGAGACCTCAGATACCTAATGTGGAATAACTGGGCAGTCCACAGTTTGTGGAGCTACAGTTTCCAGGTGTCTGCACTCAGGGAAATGACGCCATCAGTCGTCACTTGCTCACATCCCCAAAGCAAAGAGCAAGGGCTGGAGAGGTCGGACTCCCAAGTGCATTTATGAGCTCCAGCAAAATCCCAGCTGTGGAACTGCTGGGGCCGTAACTCCAGCTGACCAGAGCCGAACACCGCAGGGAGGTGTAGCAGGTAAAAAACTGCCTCAATCGGTGAAAGGCCGAACTCGGCAGCCTTCAGCAACAGCATCTCACAAAGTATTCTGGTTTGCTTGCTAGAACAGGCAGATCCATGGGAGACTGCACAGAGGGACAACAAAAAGTCCTTACCGAGTATTGTTGACCGAAAAAAGGAGAAAGAAAACTCAAGCAATGTTGGGGAAGGATATATTTAAGTTATGGCTCAGATATGAAGAGATGTTCTGTTATGGTCAAGGCATTAGCCTGCTGATAACAGTGGAGTTGCATGTTTAAAGATTAATTTCACTTCAGCCTGTAAAGCTGCCACATCTGAGAAGACATTTTAAAAGCAGAGAAACTTCACACTCCTGCTAGTATTGCTCCTCTTCAGTTTATTTTAATTGTACCTTTCTACCCTTTACCACATTCCTTCATTCTGCTGGGGTTTTGTTGGGTTTTTTTTTAATAAACTGAACTCCACTTGTTGTCATATGTGATAACTAACCTCATTTGTGAAATGCTTCTCCTCAAGCACCTTCTTAACTCCTTCACTTATTTTTAAGCCAACACTAATTAAACAGTGTCACCTACTCTATCCACATTCAAAATCTGACAGCAGATATTAATAAATTGTTTGAACATCATAATATAAAATAAAATTTAAATACTAGAACTAAAATTGAAAAATGATGCACCATTCTTGCCAATCCTTTGGGTTCACTGTTTTTATGTGTAAAATGAAAACCATCTAGGGCAGAGATCGGCTGCACTTTACATGGTTTGAGCTTAAAAGACAGCTGTTAATAACTAGCAACCAAACCAGAACATGCAGAAAAGGCATCCTACTTTGAAATTTCCCAGGGAATATACACAGGGGAAAACTGCCACAAAATTTGCATGGAGATACACAGGATTCCAGCAGACAGATAACTATCTATCCAGATAATTGGTGCTCAAAATCCCTTGTCTTGTAGTTGTAAGAAATAAATGTAAAGGTTTTACTTCTAAAATCAATCCATAATCCCAAAGAGATTTTATTTTCAGTGCAAAAAGCCCATTTGCTATTTCCAATTCTGATTCTTTGAAATACAGAGGGTATGTCTACTTTCCCAGAGCACAAGGTATGATTTTTTCAGGATGCAGGACAGCGTTTGTCTCTCCTCTCTGTGCCCAGCAGTGTAATAAAATCCCTCTTCTGACATGAATAGGCTGCTGGATTGCTCCATTCCTAGCTCCTTTCCATTATGAAAAGATCCATCTATGGGTGTTCTTGGGTTCCTGGGAATTAGCCAATATCCCATTTAAACTTTCACTCAACAGCACTTTACCACAGCTCATAATCTCCAGCAAGGAATCTTGTCAAGTGATTTTAGAAAATATAAATATTCTATCTCCAAGGAATATCACTTATCTGACGCAACATTTTTATGGTACTTAAAGAGGACCTCAGAAAATTAAGAAGGCATGCTCTCTTGTTTTCAAACTCTGCTGGCTATTGATAGATAAATCATCTATTTTCAGGGATTCTTCAATTTCTCAAACCATAGAAACTTCACAGTGTTCATATAAGAAAAAATATATCAAATTAAAATATAGTCATATATAGTGTATACAGTTGCTTTTCCATGAACCATTCTTTCCCTTTGAACAAAGCAGCAACAGAATGAAAGATGGCCATTGAAGTACAAGAACTGGAAATAACACAGGAGGAACGCAAGTTATATGTCTAGATGGACTTGCTATACAGAGCTTGGATTCGCTTTCCATTTCCAAGAATGACAAATTTCCATTCACACATTTTATAGCAAGCAGTGCTAGACCTGTACAAAGAGCAGGTCATCTTCTAGCACTACTGACCATTTTTTAAGTAATAACATGGGTATCATATTTAGCCCAGACATTCACAACTTTCTCTGCAGAGTAAAGAGGGGAAAAAAAGGATCATGATCATTATTCTTCATTAGATTTACTAAACATGCAATTAGTTCTCAAGACTGTTTAATTAAGCTTGTAAAAAATACATCCAGCCCCTATTCTTTTAAAAAACATACAATTTTCTTGCCTTTTTTTTTTTTTTTTTTGACTGAGCTTTCACAGATTACTGGTGATGCAGAGGAATCAGAACATGGCAGGTCCCCAGCTGGATCTTCCTGATGCAAATTTTGATTTTACCTACCATTGTCATGAACATGCTTCATGAACATGCAACTTCAATTGATATGAAGTAGATATATGGAGACCAAAAAGAATCAGTTCGACATCAACTCTGCAAGTACAAGGCACTCAAAAGTAATTCAGGCTGTGCAAGGTTAAACTGTATTTGAGAACATCTAAACCACTGCTGCCTAGCTCCAGCTCTGTTCTTTTTAGTAGGAGATCCCTCTCTTTATTACACTAAAAACGTGTCTCACAATATGAACAGTAATCTACAAAAAAATCTATGTGAGTCTTGATCTTCCAGGAATTAATAAAAAAGTGAATTTATGCTTTGGCCAGTTTTGGTGAAAAAAAAAATCCACAACTTAAAAAAAAAAAAAAAATTAGTCTGGGATGAAGCAAGGTAATTATGTCCACACAGGCTGCCATCAAACAGGGTCTCAACTATTTAGGAACCTTCTGTTGAGGAGTAGAGCACCACAGGTCTAGGCCACTCCACTCAGAAGACTTTGCTAGAGTAGAAGTCAGCGGAGTGGCCACTCCTCCTTGCTGAGTGCTGAGCTTTGACTTTCATTGGTTCATTGGTACATTGGCTTCTGTACACAGAAAAATCAGTGGATGCAAGGTAGTCTGATGTGAAAATCATAAAGTGGAATAACAACTAGGAAAGCATGAGAAAAAAAAAATCCTGTCATTTTGCTCTAGGATTTTGTACAATGCTTCAATTCAACACCAATAAAGAATATTAAGCAAAGGTACTGTCCAATTTTAGAAGGCATCTAGTCAATCTATTCAACGGCCCAGCTTATTCAGCATTACTCAAGCTGTTCGATAGTCCAGGCTCACCCTGAATTGCTTTTTCTAGCAGTAAGCAGAGAAAGCAAACCATCCCAACATCTAAACTTCAGTTTGTTATGCCAAAAATCAAGATCTCCTCACATAGTGCCTGCACACTGCCCAAAGAAAAACTTTCTATAGAGATGCCTGATATCTCCACATAGAAGACAAGGACCAAAAAATGAACTCTTCTCAGAAAACCAAAGTGAAAGCCTTCCATTACTTAATATTAAAGGGGAAAAGGGAGGGTGTAAGTATCAAATGATCTCATTTGTGGAAGCAAAAAAAGTAATTCAGATCACCTAGAGCTTTGCTGAATTTAGCTGACAGAAGCCAGTGTTTGGTGCAACTGTTAATCTCTCCTTACCTCTACAAATCTCACTGCAGCTCCAATCTAGAGTGGTGTCTTTGGAAACGCAGCCAGAACTACATTTCCTTACCCACATTTCATGTATATTGTATAAAATTTCCCACTTCCTTCTTTTTATGTGACCTAAATAAAGAACTCTTGTAAGCAAAGAATGAGCTTTTTCTTTTTACTAAAAATACTTTACATTTTACCTATAAATAAATAATAGTGATATGAAGCATCTGGGCCAAGTTCACTGCGCAAAAACTAGTTCAGCTATTCAAAAAAATGAACAGATTCGTTTAATGCTACCTTCCATTTCAGAATGGATGAATTTCTTACTGAAGCACATTTTGTGTCCCCTTAAAGCTGAGCAATTTCTGAAACTAACAGAGGTTAAAAATAAGGTGGATGAACTCAGCTCTTTCTTTCTTAGGTCTGCATGCTTTTGGATATTGTGTTTTCTATTCCTCAAAACAAAAGACAATAATGGAAAAGACTACTGGGGAAAAGGACAGGCATTATGAGAGAGTTTTGACAAGAATCATATAGAAGAGAATAGACTTCTACTATCTATTACGAGAAAATTTACACAGTTAAAGAATTAAGAGCAAATTCAAAATAACTTCAAGATTTAATAAAAAGATGAAATAAAGTAGAAACAGCAGAACAGACACAGAGAGATGACTACACAGTGTTCCTTATAAAACCTCCTTCTGTTTTACATTTCTCCTGATTAATGTATTTTGTATGGAGAACAGCACAATGCCCCAGAATTACTCACAAATACAAAACATAGAGACCTTGCTCTCAGGCCTTCATATAGAACTTGTACTATTTGTTCCTGCTCTCTATTCATCTATTTCAACATTGGTCTTTAACCATGAGTGCGACAAACCTTCTGAAAACCAGGTTAGAGATTCTAATGGAATTTGTTGTATTTCTTTTTAGTTTATTTCATTCTATAGACAGGTCAGTAATAGCAGAAGTATGCTTATATGCTGTGTCAGCCTCATATTTTCCAAGAAAATCAATGTGTTTTCATTGCTATAGCAGGGAGAAAATAAGTTTAATATATTACATTCCTTTTCTCTGCATCAACATAACAGTTTATTTCTCATGATCTAACTCCTCAGTGTTCCTTTGCAGAACTTTTTATGTATACCGTACCTCTGTTGAAATTGTTGCCTACTGTAATTGCTAGAGCAATCATGACAGCGTTTCAATAGCAATCATGAACTTCTCGACGGGACATTAAACTTATTGCAAACTGATCAGAGAAGAAAAAAGAATCCCATGACAGAGACCACATATTTCCTTTCACTTCTGATGCCTCTGAGATATAATTTTCAAGTTTTTGACTCATTTCAATTAACAAAAAAAGAGAAGCAAACATTAAAATAAGGCAGGGAAGGGAAAAATATTTTTAAGTGAGTTAAAATCAGAAATATATAATCAAAATAAATATCAAATATCAAACAGTATCATTGAAACAACATCACAATATCAGTCTTCATTGGAGCCTTTTTCTTAGAGAAAAAAAAAATACTGAATGAAGTCTGAGAGAGTTTTCTGAGTAGGACTTGAAGGACTGAGCCATAAAAAAATGGTTGAATGACCTAAAAGGGTTGTGTTATCATTCCACAACTGTATCAGGAAGCACTGCTGACAAGAAGGAAAACAATGTAAGAAATTTGACTTATAAACATACTTCACATACTGGCACCTGGATTATTTAAGGCACTTAAAAAATGACAAGATGGCAGTCGGTTGATCCAAAGGGGAAAATTGTTCTTTAAATAGGCCAGAGCATGAGAAAATTCAAGGAAAAGTTAACAACCAGGACCTCAGGTCAGGAAATTACTCAAGAATACAAACTCAGTTTCCTGAAGCAATGTATGATCTCGGATGTTTCTCTGCAAAACTAAAATCCATGGGTGTCAGAGACAGCCTGAATTTGGATCATACACACTCCAGGAGAGTGCACTGTCAGGCCCTTTCTGGCCACATGCCCCCTTCTCCTTTTGCATCAATAAGTCAACATTTTTCCACAAAGAAAGAAAACAAAAATAAACGCACACTAGTCTGCTCTGTTATGTTTCTTGTTTTACTTGAAAAATTCTGTCCTATAAAACATTTCACTGGATTTCAGTGCCAGTGAAAGTACCCTGTCCAAACTTGTCACACCTGCATATTCAGAGAGCAGGGAATCCTCACACTATACCACCGAACAGCTACAGAGATACAAAGCAAAATAAAATCATCTTTTGAATCCTCCGTTCCTGGAAGTACAGAGACTAGCAAGGTGGTCTAAATGTGCTTCTCCAGAACAGTGACAGATTTACGCATTTGTTGATACACATCTTTGAAACGCCACTCCCCAACAGCCGGGCTGCACAGGCTTGTATGTAGGAATCCTTGTGGATAAATGGGCGGCAATAAAAGGAATGAATATACAGGTCCTAGTTGAAGCTTCAGTCCCTCTCTGGCATAACAGGATTAAATCAGTTCTGCTCACAGCCATACTGCTACATTCAGGGTATCTGTGTGCAGCACAAAAAAATCAACAAAATAGCAAGTGGTGAAGCATTTCAGTTATTATTTTCACATGAAATCATGGGCAACATCAATGATGTATAAGAAACAGTCTGAACATGTTGTTTTCTTAGACAGCCAAAATTCACAGGAAAGGCTTATTATACCTATAATCACTTCCACAAAAATACTGAAAGCCTTCAAGCTGACTTTCCAGCTGAGTTAGTCTTCAAGAGGAAAGAAAAATGAAAGCAAGTAAATTGCAAAAAAGAAACTTGCAGATGTCATTACCTGGAACGTGGAACTGACCTGGACATCCCATAATCCATTCAGCTTTACATCTGTTAGCTGATTCTGTTTCTCTCAAAAAAGTAACAATTCAAACTGATTCTGCTTCCCTCAAAACAGCAGCAACTCAAATCCAAAACCCGCAGACAACAAAGGAAAAAAATCCCATTGATGTTAACACATTTAGGATGGGACCAAAGGAATGTAACAGATGAAGCAGCTTATTTTCTAGGTGAAATTCTTTTTATATCCTGAAGTCCGTTAGTGAGGAAATGAAATGCAGACATGGAGCAAAACCTGAATATTAACTTGGGATTCTCTGCAGGCCCATCAGTGCAAAGTTTTAAAAAGTTTTAAGTGATTTTCTCAGCGTCAAAAGGACACATTTTAATCCTGATCTTCAAGGTCACAAGCTAGTTGCCAAATTGCCATTTTTGTGCCTTAAAAGGAAAAATAAGTCTTGTGTTAGCATCTCATACTTCGTGTTAGTGACCCTGAGATAAAACAATCAATTTTTGTCTGCTTTTGCTTCTGGAAACAGTATCACTGTGTCACCAAATCCCTGAGCAACAGCGTGCTTCTCTTTAGGCTTTGCAAAAGCAAAACTATTAGAGACTGAACAATAAATACCATAAAATAAAATTGGAGTTAAATGCAACCTCTTACACCTATGTGGCAGTAGGCATTGCTATGCCTAGGGTGTTTTTGTGCTGAACACTGTCAGAAGCTAAATAATGTTCCCAAATCGTGAATTTTGCTAGGATTAAAGAAGTATGTCCTAAATACTGTCCTTGGTAAAGAACTAATAAACGTCTTGTCACGTAAAGAACTAATAAACATCACTTTTCATGTTCTGTTTCCCAAGCTTCTGAAATTGCTTTTGTGATGGGCAGCCACAGCTCTTTGCATGAGGCACCCATATCTGGTTAGGACTGTGAACACTGAAATGCCTTTTGACACTATGCCAGACTAAAAACTCACATCCATTTCATGTGCACTGAATTCAAGGACTGACAGAAGTTATTTGAAAATACTAGGCTTAACTAAATAAATTTCACTCATTTTATGAGAAAGGTTTTGCCCTTAGGTTTATTTAGTGATGTAGCATCTAAAACCCCCTAATTCTTATTTAGGTGGCTGCTCAGACAGCCAGGCTGTCCTGCAGACAGCCAGGAAGCCTCGGAAGAACTTACAGAAGAATCCTACCTATACCTTTACAATCACCATTTGTCCAATACAGGCCTTGATGATCATTAATTACCTTGCCTCCCTATAGGTTTCATTTTAGATGTTTTACAGATCATTCTCCCGTGATAACCTTTCATCATCTCAAATTCCAAAGTAAACAGGTCAATTTGTGGCTCAGCTCATAAAGGGCCAAATTGAAACGGGCTGCTCTCTGTGTGACGGCTCCTGCTGGGCCCTGGTGCGATGCCCTGTCTCTCCAAGACCCTCTGCAGAGGCTGCTTACCCAGGCCCTGCGATGCCCCAGGGCGAGTCAGGACAGGGGAGACACAATCCTCGTTATGGACCTGAAACTTTTTTGAATTACATACTTCTATTATCTTGAAGGTGTCCTCAGTATCATTTAAGTCCACAGAGTAGAAACTGGCTGTGTAGGTCCGTTCCTGTGTGAGCACCTGCCAACGCAACACAGGGCAACCTCACAAGTATCCCTCTGCTTAAGCGTCTCTAAGATTCTCATCAATCTGTTCCTTACAGGGCATCACAGGCTCCTTGCTAAACGTACCATATACATACATTTTAGGCCACAGGAAATTTCTGCTCACCATGAGATTCCATCTCATTACTTTAACACCTGTATTTGAACCTTTTTGCTTTTAGCTAGGGGAAATGAGCAAGGAAGGGATGTGTATGTGTTTGTGTGTTAACAAGGTGTGCAGGAATCAGGACGTGAAAACTTGGTGTCTAGGGAACAAGCACTGTAATTGTTCCCAATGCTGAAATCCAGACACTGGGCAATGACTTGGGAGAAATACCTAAATATACCATCAAATTCAAATCATAGATTTAGTTGAGCTTAGTGTGATTAAGTCTATAATGTTATAAATTTTATTTGTTAATTAATGCTTTAATTACAACTCAAAGAACAAGTTCCTTACCACCTCTTCTTTTATTTGTTAAATGTTCTTAACAGAACTAACCAAACTAATCTTTAATTACTGTTCTTTGAAGGTTGCAGAATTTTTGAAGGACTGTTTGGATGCCAGCAACTCTGCCTTAGAAGGACCAAATTAGCCTTTGGTCCTCATGCTGTTACAAAGAAGATTTCAACCCACCTGAGCAGAATGCCCCAGGCATTTCCAAATACTCCCTGAAAGGACTCAGGACTATGGCTCATTCACGTTTCTACTACTACTGAGATCTGGCGGGAGCTCTTTTATCAAGCATGCACTCTTCTGTTGTGCAGTCTGCATTACTACGCTAAATCTTTCTGACTTAAGCTGCCCAAGAAATCCACTAGTAAGAAACACAGTGTATATCAAAATGGTGTAGTTTTCTTCAAAAAAATTAAACATTAGTCATTCAGCACAGTAGAGAATAATCTGATGGCTTTTAATGGAGTACACTCATGTTGACACCAGAATTGACTTGGAAAATGAGATAATGTCTAATCATACCCATTATGTGTGACACAATCAGACGGGATTGATTTGACTAAATATAGATGTACACAATGCAGACATCTGCAACTGAGCTGGGCGCCCCAAACCTCCACCACAGTTGATGGACAGAAATAAGCCCTTCCACAGCATGATTCATTGCCCCAAGTAAATGTCTAAATTGAATTGCACATTAGAAGTGCCTATTTATCTGCATTGATTGTAAAATGAGCTAAGCGTGCCTAGTTGAGATGTAGCTACTTACATATACTTCACTAAAGTTATCTGAGAAGATTAAGACTTTTTCATGTTCTGGCTCACATCTACAGTAATTGGTCCAAGAAAGGTATCACCTCTATCCAGAAACCTTACTTTGCCAAAATCATTCTGACTATAACAACATTGCCTCTGGAACCTGTGGAATACTAGTGTTTCAAACTGTGCCTTTATCTGTAAAGTAGAACACATAGAATTATGCTTGAAGTTGTACCAGAAATTAGATCTAAAGCATGGATTCCAGAGGTTTATGCAAGAAACGATGCCCTCTTAAGAATACAGTTTTCTGATATTCAATGTAAGCTTTCGCAAAGGGTCAAATAATGCTGTAAAAATTCCCCAGGCAGTTGCATATGTACCATGTCAGCACAAGCCAGATAAAGCCAAACATCTCTTTGGATCTGATCCAAGTGTTACTGACTTGTGTAGGAACTGGTCTGGATCATTAATGGTCGAAATGGGTCTGAAAAGTCCTGTGATGAGATGAAGTAATGCTATCTGTTTGGAAGAGATGAATCACAAAATAAGCAGCCATCTTACTTTAGTTAACCACGCTGTATTAGAACATCAATGTTTAAAAAAAACCAACCAAACAAAAAAAAACAAAACCAAAACCAAAACCAAACCAACAAAAAGAAAAAAAAAACCCTAAACAAAAACAATAGGACAAAACTCTTACTCCATCAAAGGCAAAAGTTCAAAAGTTTTACTGCTCAATTTAATGAGGCTGGAATTTTACTGTATGACTTGGCATGATAAAATTACAGCTCTTAAAAGACAAATGTATTCTGCTTTGCTGCACTATCTAAAACATATGTCAATCTGTGTACATTTAGAAAACTTTTGCATATCGCATTTTTGGTAGAGGTGTGCACTTGACTTTAACCCTACAATTAAGTTATAAATGTTCACAAATAACTGTTGTTTTAACACTTTTACTCACTTGTAACAACTTACTGGTATATGTTTTACTAGATTTCTACAGGACGCAAAGACAACAGATAAACTCTAAGTGAATTCCTGAAACAAATTTAAAATGATTACTGACAATAATGGCAATAGAATAAACTCTGTCCGTGAAACAATCAATTAGTATATCTTTCACAGTATTTAAAATAACCACGTTCTATCACTACTCTGTTACCTCCAACATGAGAAGCCACCTAATATCCTCTTTCAAATCCTGTAGAAGAGATTTTCAAATACTTTATGAAGTACTTTGATCCCATTTTAATTTTTTTCTTTAATTTCAAACTGCAGGTTTCAAAAGGAGGGGTTTTTTTAGTTTACAATTTTCATAGGCATTTGTGGTTAATTGTCTTAGGACTCTGGTTTCAGCAGATAAGTATAAAGAACTTGAATCAGAAAGTTGATCAAGATTCATCTTTCCATATACATATAACTTCTGTTATATGAGGCTGGATTTGGATGAGTATGTCCACTGTTCCATGGTAACCTAAAACAAGCAGCACTGCAATAAAGTATGAGACTGAGGCAATGAGAAAGTTAAGAATCTTTTCCTCCTCCAGTAAATTCACACCTGAAAAGTGAAGGCAAGTTCCTTCCCCAAAACCATTCCCTGAGGATTACATAGCATCAGTGAGATTCTGTGGTGACAGGATACAAGGATTTATACTGGTGTAAAACCAATTCAAATCCACTCTATGCTATCAAAAAACGTAGGAAAGATCCTTGCCTAGCTAAAACTGGCATACTTCATGGAGCTTCAAGAATCTAACTTCACAATTATTAGTAGCCTCATGGTCTGTATTCTGAGAAATGAGTTGGCATTCTCATTTTAATTCCACAGGTACTGTTAGCATACATGCCCTGAATGTTTTTGGCTGTCTACAAGATTAGGAATTTCATATGCATAGTATAGCTGGCTTACTCTTCCCACAGAGAACTTCTGCATAGGTATGAATACACAGCCCTTCACACATGGATGCCAGCTTGGCCTGAACTTCCTCTTAGCTCGTAAATGACATTGGTATGGTGCAACATTCGGGTTACGAGCTCAGCTGGAAGGCAGATAGCTCAGACTGAATTTTCGGGTTAGCTGTGGTTACTCAGCTTTGCAGTTGGTAGAGGTTCACATCAAGCCAGCTTAGAAAGTCAGCAGAATGAACTGAACACTTCCCTGCAGGCAAAGATTATACAGATGCCAGAGTGACATTTTTGATGTCCATGAATGGGTCTGTCCAGGAACTTCAACATGGCTGTGTCATGGTTTAACCTCGAACAATAACCAGACCACACAGATGCTTGCTTATCCCCCCACTTGCCGGTGGGATGAGGAGGAGAATTGGAGAGAG
>KL281611.1:1397-19131 GCA_000699545.1 Podiceps cristatus
CAAGAAGAGACAATGCAAGGGGCTCCCTGCTGCTGCCAGACGGAGGTCTGAGACAGACTCAGCAGCATGCACTTTGCACTCACCGTGCTGGAACAGCAAGGCAGTGGTTTGGCAGCCACTGGCTCAGGGTTACCCAGAAATTAAACCAACCAGTTCAGGGAAGAAAATAATCCCCCTGCAAGCATCCAGGGGCAGTGTGTCCCTCAGGAAATCCCTCACCCACGGCTTGCTGCACACTGGAAGAGGCTATCAGAGAAGTACTGCTCACCACTGCTCTTGCATAGTTCCCTACATTCTGTGGTTTTGGGGCAATCAGAAGCTGTGTTAGGTGAACCTTCAGTCTGCCACAGGGCAACCATGCCCACACTAGGCAAATTCATCACACAAATCTCTCTGCTAGTGAAGCCCCAGAGCCTGGAGTCAGGTGGTGATGTGATGCCTGAGTTGTCACAGCTTGAAAACAGAGTGTGAGAAAAGCTGCTAAGTTAAGAATGTAAATCCTCCTCATATAAGCAAGGAATGACTAAAACGTCACGTATAATACCCAGGTCACTTCGTGTGTGTTTGAGTGTGTGTGGGTTTTTTGGAATTGCAGACCTTCTATCCCTGTTCCTGATGGAAAGCCTTAGGTAAGCAATGCTGTGTCTTGGTTGCATACTTCTTTTGCCCCACAGATTTTAAGTATATCCCAGCGGTAAACGGGGTTTGGGAGCACTGGCATAACCCAAACCGCACTGAACTAAGAGTCCCCCAAGGAGCTCCGCACCTTTCTCCCGGCTGCGGGAAGGATGGCACCTGGCTGCAGCAGCTCGCAGGCCTACCATGAGCTCAGAACAGGACAAAGTCCGAAACTAACATGCAGCACGTGCTAAGAGGGTTTAGCATGAGGGATTATCCACTACAAATTGCTGTATGGGCCACAGATGGTCAGTGAGATAGCTCGGTCCCAAGAGTCATTACCCTGGAAAGCACAAGGGTAGAACGAAACAGCTGCTAGCATGAGCAGGAACAGGAGGGAATACAAAGGGAGTACTTGGGCTCTTTATCCTGATGTAAATGTGTGAGTGAGTCTTAGTATATTTAATGCACTTTTCTTTAAAACCCCACCCCCTGGAGTGACATGGCTGCAAGAATCTCAAGTTTTGGTCTAAGCGTTATAGTCTTAAACCCAGAAATTCAAAAGACAGATCCAAAAAGAATCCAAAATTTTCTGCTTTTCCATTGCTGTGATTTGGAAAGGAAGCTGCTAACAGGTGACTTTCTAAGTGTAGATACACACAGTCATAGCAAGAATTACTTTACAAGCTCCTTAAGAGCTGAAAGTGCATACTATGGAGCAGTGACAGCCCACAGCTGCTTTGACTTGCCGTGTCTACAAAGACTTCACAGCCTCTCTGAATCCACTTGTACTTAATGTTACTTATTTAAAATAGTCTTTTTAAAGAATCTTTTTAAAATCCTCAAAAAGTCCTTCAAAAAGAAAGATCTCTTCAGATAAAAATGTATCACCAGACTTTGAGCACACAACAATGGCTTAAGAAACCCCACACTACTCACAGATCTCAGAGACTCTGGGTCTTTGCGGCACCACTGAAGAAACTAGGCATGTCTGCAGACAAGGATGTCCTTGACTGCACTTCAGGGCTTGAGACCAATTAGCCAGGCTAAGGGAAAGCTTGCTAAGTAGTCCTCAAAGCACCCCAGGAGCTGGATATCGAGTTATGCACCCAGCTAAAACAAAAACAGGGCACAGAGGGACACGTGCTCTTCCCAGGCTCCAAGTATTTGCTGCTAAAGGCACAGGCTGGACATTGCACAGTAACTTTTCAGCAGGCCTGCACAGTGAATGCAATTCCCTGCCTCAGGAAGCTGGACAGAGTTAAATAAACAACATGGGGGTCCAGAGCAGAAGGCACTTGTTAAAGTGGGGAACTACAAACAGGAAAAATACTTGCTGTACCCTGTGTTAGACTTTTTCAGTGAAATACTCTGCCAGAAATGCATATACCCACATAATTTTAATTAAACGCCTTCTCCACATTCATGATCAAGCCATCTCCAGCAGCAGGATAACATGCATCTTTTCCTTCAGAAAGCTTCAGAGATGAATCGAGGCTACAGCACAATGGAGGGCTTGTCATGGTGTGCTGCCTGTCTCACCAGGTGATGGGGCTGAAGCCAAGGAGAGGAGAGGAGGCCACGGTGACAAGAAGCAAAAATGTAGCTGTGCCCCACTGTACCCACCTACAGCCAGCCAAGTCAGCTGGCTGAGCCTCTCCTGTGTCCTGGATGCATCGCTTGTTTTCCGTCTGCTTGACAGAGAGAACGGCCCGACCGCCTCTGGGAAAGTGTTTCTGAGCCCTGCCAGCTTCAGCTGAGCTCAGCCTGCACCACGTGTGCTCAGAGCATCTGAAGCGGCCAGACACACCAACGGGCTGCCAGCATCACCAGGCCCCCAAATATTTGTGTGCTCACGTCAGCACGGCTCTCTGCTTCGGCCGACAGCCCACAGACAGGGAGGTAATTACTGCCTTAACTCTGGCATTTCCTGACTTCTGAGTGCTTAATTCTGCACCTCTAAAAAACAATAAACAAACAGCCCATGTTTTAACGATTATTTTTACTAAACCCTTGGCCTTCAAACAACTCTGTTGTTTACCAAGTTGAGGATGTGGTAATCTCCCTGCAGCTGTAGGTTATGATAACTTGAACTATCCAGCTTTCAAGTGCAGGTCACAAGACATCCAATTTCCTCCTGCGGAGCAAGGGACTTAGCATAATGCCTCACGCCCCTTTCATTTTCCTTTCCCTGGGACTGGAAACCCAGACATCCATCACACCACACCTGACAGCTCCAGAGTGTGCCCCAGCTTCGCTGAGCCCCGGGAAGCAGAAATTCAAAAGGAGAGACAGCAAGACAGCTCCACCTCATGCAGCCCAGATGCAGAGCACAGTGCAACCTGTCCTTCACCAGCATTAGTTTTTCCCCATGCACAGTCAGATGTGCTCTTCCACCAGCACTGTGAGAGCTTTCTGCTTCTCAGAGCAGCAGTAGTTCAAAATCACCTGGTTTAGTCTGCGTTGGAGTGAAAGAGGACCTCTCAGCATGGCCAGTCAACATGCTGGTGCTGGAGAGGTAATCGCTTCTTAAGAGTGCACAAACTCAAACAGAAAAGTACCTTTTATACAGTACCTCTGCAGACTTAAATTTAAAAAGTTGACCTTCTCCTTGCATCACTGCCGAACAGCAACACCAAACATCAGGGACATCTATGAGAAAACGTATCGATCACATACACTATTTAAGAACTCCTGCGGGTCTTCAGTGTGTCAGAAAATAAAGTGGGAGAGTAGAAACAACAACAAAAAAGCTGACAGAGTCAAGTATGCACAACAGGACGATGGAATTTTAATTGTGTAAGGGTACCACAGGCCTGAGCTTTGTGTATTCCAGCCTTGCACGTGTCTCTGGTAAATAATGCAGGACATACTCTTAAATGCACATCTGACATACCTATCCTCACAGGTTTTGTCCACCAGTAAGCAACATGAATGTGAAAATCAGGCAGTCCTTCAACCCTCAGAAAATGCAGTTTTGCACCTTTTCAGGAAAGCAGAGCTGCAGAGGAAGATACCAGGCCAGGGAGCCCAGACTTTCAGGATTGCCTAGAGATGGAAAGAGCAAAAGATGAAAACATGACAAAGGGTGGTGCATCAAAATGGAAACTGATGCAGTTGAAGCACTGAGCAAGAATACAGTCAGCAATCTGGGCTAGCATGAGAATGATGCACCTGTGAGTGACTGGTCTAAGGGCAGTTCTTAGCGTGAGGATCAGGAAGGTGCCACATCCATGCAATGCAAGGAGGATGCAGCAGAGCTGGACACACATGACTTGTAGTGACACAGAGAAAGCAAGTGAGGCAGAAGAGCAAAGGACAACCTAGTAAGTTAGTGATACTCATTTTACAGAAAGTTACTGGGGTAATTTCCTTAAGGCTATTTAAATCAGCATCATAGAACCACGAAAAGGCTTTGCTTCTAAAAAAAAAAAAAAAAAAAAAAAAAACCAGCCGTTGTGTGCTTCCTTACCTCCTGAAACAAGCTGAAGACATTCTACAACAAAAGCAATCATTTCTGTGATTCAGGTTCAGGAACAGGTATGTTGTGTGGGTTAAAGTATGCATTTCATTTTCCTTCATGTGTCGGCTCCGGCACTGTTTGACCCCTTGCAGAGGTGATTGAGCACACATTGCCAGAAGAAAGTAAACTTTTTAGATTTTTTTTTCATTGTTTTGGGTTTTTTTATTACGCAGTTTTTGCAGGCTTTGGTTTGCTAAGAAAACAGATGAGCACAAGAACTAGCATGAGACAATCTGTGGCAGCGCACGGCTGGGACCATCTCTTTTGGCAGGAGCAAGCTGTTAAATGAGCTCAGTTGCCTCATGACACCTCACTGTACACAAAACAGCAAGTGACAGGCTTTCCAAAAAGCTGTTTCTCCAGGAATTCAAAACCAAGCTTCTTCCAACAGCTGTTGGGAAAGACCAGATTTGCATAGCAACCCGGGGAATATTTGTACAGGGCTTTTTTGTGAAGGATGAGATTAAGCCCTGTTACACAGGAGGGGTGAAAGCTTTCTCCTCCTAGAAGCATCACAGAAAAGACTGCTGATGAGTCTTAAGCTATTTTCTTCCTAACAACTGTCTTGGCTTTATTTTCTCATGTAACAGGAATTATGAGGTACTCGGCTTTCACATTTACTTAAGCAACTATTTTGTAGCATCCCCCTTTTTCCTCCTGAAGGAAGCACTTTTTAGGACTAGGTCATGTTGTCAGGACTTGTCTTTTCGCTGTTTAAATGTATTTAACTGCAAAGTCATAAAAATCGGTACTCTGTAGTGTGCCCAAGCCTAAAGATAAGGCTGCTCAATAGAGATCACTGTTTCCACAGCCAGTTCCAGAGGAGGGTATGTTTCCATATACAACAAGCACCCTTTATGTCAACAAGGCTGAGAAGATGTCTTGTCCAACCCAGCCAAATTCAGTTTTTAAAAAACATTTTCTTTTGCTGGAAGGCAGAGGCTGGGGTTTTGCCGAGAAAGACGCAAGGCCGTGCGCAGTGCATCCTCCCCACTCCCGCAGCGGCAAGGAGCAGCCCCATGAGCGGGAGCCTGCAGGGAGACAGGTGGCCCCCAAGCTCTCCTGCGATGCAGTGAGGGTCCTGGGGGCCTGACCCTGCTTCTGCTCCAAGTGATGCATCCAGGGCAGGAGGATGGGTACCAGATGAGAGAGGAGCCAGACAAGAAGCATCACGCAGTGAAGATGAGAGCACATGCATACATCAGGGACCACAGATATCCCAGGTAAAACCAGACTGAGGGCAGCAAATGAGAGATATGAGGAGGAATTGTTTTTAATGTAGCAGCTTTATTAGCATTTGAGTATCATCAATGAAACACCTCTTCTACAGGCATCTAACCTTTTTGGGTTTTTTCTGTCCTCTCACTTGTGAAAATGCCCACAAGCTTCAACCCGGAAGGTAAACATCAGCCCAGCAGCTTATTAATAAAGTCTGCCGTCTCCCGTCTCGGCAAGCAGAAGTGTTTGCTACAGCTGCCCCCACTTATTCTTCCTTCTTTGTGAATTAGCCTGTCAGATGCAAGTATTTCAGTACCCAATTAAAAAACGTATACACTCAACAGCATCCAGCAGGGCTTCAGTAATATAGTTGTGGCCAAAAGAGAAAGGATAAACTGAGAGGCAGAATTAAGCCGTTCAGCAGCTTACACGTTACATTCTCAGTTTCTGAAGCCAGCCAAGGCACGGGTGAACTGCCTTGGGTTAGATAAAGTTCAGCTTTACGGCCCATGGTGACAAGCTGTTCTCTTGAACTAGTACTTCTCCCAGCCCTGCCTCTGTCATTTGTTTGCTCGAAATCTTTCATACTTTGACCCACAAAAAGCATGTCTTCTTTCTTTTAAAGGCAACTTTAGAAAATAGCAGGTTTATTTGGATTTCTGGTGGTGTTTTCTCCCTCCCCATCTAACACAGAGAAGGACAGAAAGACTTTCAGGCATAGCTACTTACCCTCAAAACATATGTTACATATTCCCATATGTCATATTACCATATGTCAAATCAAAGTAAGCCACGATTTGATGCACAGAGCCCTAGGTTTGTACTACTGTGCCCTCAGTCGTCCTGTCCTTATTCATCTCCAGTTAATAAGTAGGCAAAACCTGCTCACTTCAAGAGAAAAAGTAGAAGGGGCAGCACCACTCTCATTTTTCCATTGTGGTCAAACATCTCCCTGGAGGAGGAGGATGCATTTCTCTGTGACAGCATGAAGCCAGTCTGGGTAGACACTATGTCACCCAGTTTTTGGGTACAATTCAGAAATGTTGTATGTTAACCACTGTTAAATATTTGGAAACTCTCCCTTGAAGTCACTCCCATTTCACTAATTGTTCACCCCTAATGGTAGTTTCTGATTAATACAGGAACAGAAGGAGATTTAGAAACAAGGCAAGCAGCACAGTAAAAATACAGGAAAGTTCACACGTAAGCCAATATATTTAGCTTATTCTTTGCCACCCTTTATTTTAGGGCTCAGTACTCAGTCAGCTCAGAATATCTCTCACATTTGATAATTGTTTTGGTCAGTAATAACAATAGATTTACTTGGATTTATTAGACACAGCATACTTTATTTAATGCCAATCACCGGAAATGTACTAATGCCTGCTGACAGTGCTCTCACACTGTGTCTCCAAACAAGAAATGAGGTCATCATGATTCATATAATAATCCCATACACATTTTGTGGCAATTCATAAAAGTTATTAAAATTCCTAAATTAAGACATTTTGGTTGTTTTGGATTTTCCCACCTCCACTCTGCAATTAGAATTTCCCAAGTGGAAGACTTGGGAAAACTTTAGAAAATCCAGAGCGAAACTGTTTACTTCAGTTCTGCTTTTTTTTTTTTCCTTTTTTTTTTTTTCTTACTGAAGTGGAAGAGCCTACACAGCTTGTTTCTGTACAAAGTGCTGCCCTTCTCTGACAAGAAGGGAGTCTTCTTTAATTAAAAGTGACATTCCAGAAAGTTTGCAATTACAAAGGATCAAGGTGCAAAGAGAACAGCCCGAGGAAATACTTTTGCACAGAGGGCAGGGATTGTTGATAATTACAACAAGTAAGAGAAATAGGTATAGTAACTACATTTTTTTTTCTTCTAAGCTTGGGCTGCAAAAAGGTAGAAAACACCCTGTGTTTACAAAAAAAAAGAAAAGAAACAAGACTGATCCTTAGGTGCAACATGAGATACTGCACCTGGATTTCTTGAATTACTAACTATAGAGGATGGAGCAGTTCAGGAAAGTATCTAAATTAAATTTTTATCTACCTCTAGCTGCAGGAAAGGCAGCATGCACACTACAAAGAGCACTCCTGGAAGGATCTCCAGGCAGAGATGGCTGTGTTTTGGCACGTGCAATTGCAGAACGCGGGGCTGAAACGACTCCACCGCAGAGAAGTGCTGGGACTCCCTCCGCCAACGTGCCTCTGGCCCCGCTGTCACATCAAGGTGACCCAGGTGAGCCAAAGAGAAAGGTGGGGGCATAAGGCAGGGAACTGCTGTCATTTTCTGAGGCCAAACCAGCAGGCTCCTTTGGTCTGGTACTTGCAGTATGGTCTGGCAAAGGCCTGCGTAGCGCAGTGAACAAGCCCTCGTGGGGTCATGGGGAGTGGCTTCTGCAAAACTTTCCTCAGTGGCTTAAGAGATGTTTTGGGATTTGGTTTTCTTTTTGTTTGGTTTGTTTTGCATTTTTCAAACAATAGTAATAAATAGCACTTACCCATTTCTGAAGGCTTCTCTTCTTCCAAGCCAAATAAAAATTCATATTTGGCCTTGGCAACAGTCTGGGCATGAGTCGAAACATCATTATCCCACACAAGTGGTTCTGCCTGTAGAGTCAAAATAAACAAAGCTTATCTACCTTTTAGTGAAAAAAAAACAGCAGCAGAAATATGAATTCCCTTCAGGTAGGCTGTCAGGTAGGATTTTCAAAGTGTTCATTTAACTCTATCACCACCAAGATCAACCAGAGCAGACACGGGCCAACTCAGAGTGCTTTTGAAGAGCTCACCTCTCTGTCTCCAAACCCAAGCATTTCAGTATTCAGCAGGGATGACAGAGCACCCAACCCCTCACATCTTTAGCCAGCTTTCAGGCTGCACAGCAGCTCTGGGCAACCATCTCATGAGTACCCATTAGGGTCGAAAATGCCTAGGGAATAGTATCAGAAATAGCAAATTTGAGTATAGATGTCGCAAAACTGGGACCCGTGGAAAACTATAAATGATGAGGGCTGTTTCTCTGGGAGGAAACTGGAGCAGAGAAAGGGAGGAGCAAGGGCTTCAACAAGGATGATTAGAAACGGGAACAAGGATAATAAGGTAGGCAAACGAGTGGTGAGGGCTGCCCGAGGGTCCCCATTGGGCGGCCCACGCCTGACCACTGCTGTCTTGATCAGGACAATAGCCTAACCTGGTTTTATGACCATACCACACAGGTCAAACCTGCTTCCATGGCCAGGAGGCGGGGAGGGGGCACAGAGCCATCTCCCTGGCTAGCAGGGGAGCACCTGGAGGGGACAGATGGACAGACGAATCAAGCATCCCGGTGCCTCCCAGGCCTGGTGCCACCAGCACCTTCCCACTGCTTCCTACGTGTAAGAAGCAGTTTGACACAGTAAGGTCCAGTTTCTCACAGTAGAAAAAGGCTGCAGGACTAAGATTAAAACTAGTTTTTTTCTGAACAGGTGGAGACAAATCAAATCTCTAAGATAAAGCACACACCAGCAATAAACTGTAGTGCAAAAGCTGTCTGCAGTCAGCATTAAGTTTCTTCCCAGCTGGGCAAGACAGAGCCTGTAATTTTTCTGTCTGAAGTGACAGATGAAATAAATCATTAACTCTATAAATTTTTCAGTGACCTTTATATTCCTACCCTATGTTTGAGGCAGACATTTGTTACGGCAAAGCAAGTCATTGCATGGTTCACATTGAAAAAGGACTTAGCTTACAAAAATACTCTTTAAAAACAAGAACCCAGATGGAACATTCTGCCCCCCAGGACAATAATAACTTTTGCGCACTTCCACCAAATACTTCAGGGTGTCAGCTACAAAGAGAAATTCAAAGTACAGGAGATATATAATTCACGGGAACACATGGGCAAGGCTTTCTAATGAAAGATGGATGGAATCACAAATCCATATATTCCTCTAAGAACAGCTCTCCAACAATTACTTTTCCTTCCAAGAGCATATTGACAAAGAACTATGTTGCCCCATGCCCTAGAACTGTTTCGCTCTAGGTTTTCCTGGCCTTTTACCCCCATTTCTTCTCCTTTCTGCACTGCATCAGTTCTGTAGGATCTAGTCCCCCACACTCTGTACTAAGTGGGCAGCAGTTCTTACACAGGGCTCTTGGATGTATTTATTTACCATTCACTAGTCCAACTATTCATCACTAGGGCTCTAATGGGTACTTTGATGGACCTGCTAACACTGGCCTACCAAATCCTTTGGGAAAAATGTGATGAAGCAGATGGAGGGCTTTCTAGCACAAAGATGACTATCCTGAGCATGACGAAATGAGCTTGGAAGAAGCTTCCATGTGTTCTCTGCTTTTACAGAGCTGCATTCAGTCGCAGGAAGGGGGGCAGGAAGGGCTGGAAAAGGAACAGCTGGGCCCAGAGCACACAGGAGGAGGCTGTCAGTCTGCAATAGCCTGGACAGGAGTAGCTTACAGGGCCAGACAAGAATTCAGCCTACCCAGATGGATGCAAAGGGATGGGACAGCTAAACAACTACCTGGTGCCAAATCCTACTCACAGATGAATGAAATGGAAAATAAAAAGGACAGAGCAACCCAGTTCCTGAGCAGTCAGGAATTTCTGATCTACACACCTCTGGGACACAGCATCTCCATCCCTCAGCCCTGCTCTTCGAGGTTTCACAGACATCTGCTGCACTGAGCTTCCCTGCCAGCAAACACATTTTCCAAGGGTCTGTATTCGCCTGTAGCTTACTGTAAAGCAATGAAGAAAAGTCCGGTTCACAGCACCCTCTGCATCATCTAATAACAAGCATTAATTAATGGTTAAATTAATGGTTTTACAGTGTACAGGGCAGCATTTATCAGAAATAGGTGCCTAAGTGGAGACTGCGAGGCCTTTGTCTTGGCATCTGAAAGGGAAACTTGACTCCCAGAAGTGCTCAGCACTGTTGATGAGAATTTCAGATACTGGCTTCTGGATGGGAACAGCTGAACCTAACATCTCTTTAGGTTGTCAGAGCACTATAAGGATGTGTAAAGGTAAAGCAGCTCAGAGCCTCCAGATACAGGCTTAAGGATAAGTTTATGATATTTCATCCAAACGAGATATTAAAAAAAGAAAGCAAGAGGGAGAGAGAATAAAGAAACTATGAGGTCAGAGCTGGCTTTTAAGACTATTGCTTTACTGTTGTCCCTCCTTAGAGACAGAAAAACACCGGAGGGAGGGGAACAACTAGAAAATCGAGAGAACATGTGCTCTCCTTCTCTTTCAGTCTGCTACTCACCAAACCCTTGCAGAAGTCATCATGCCCTGGAACTGGGAGCCAAGAGAAGGGCTGGACAAACGTTCACAGTGCTTTCCAAGCTGTATTAGCAAGGATTAAATATGAGCAAGATTGCAAAGGATATAAAACTCCTACTTAAGCCTTCTCCCTCAGATCTAGGGCAAAGAAATCTGCATCCGGGTCAGCTCATTTCCTAATTGCTTCCCTTGGAGGGCTTTAACCACCATCTCTGATGCATCTGGTGTCTCTCATTGCTGGAGACGGTGATGCTCACTCAGAGCATCAATCCCCTTAAATCAGCCCAGCTGTACATACATTTCTTATGAGCCACATACACACTGTTTTTCAGTCTGATTACGCTCCAGGCAGAGTGGCAGCGAGTTCCTGTCCATTAGTTAACCACTCCTGCAGTGCTTTCTGCCTGTTTGAACACATTTGCTCAAGCCTACTTCTCTGGGTCACAGTTCTTGGTCAGGAGCTGGGGAGACTGCATTTTGGTAGAATTTTGTGTAATATTCGTGAGGCTGCATTAGCTTGGACATCGTAGTCCTCACCCCTCAAACCTCCTGTCAACACACTGGACCAATTTCTGTTGAGCTTGCACAAGGCATTAGCATGGGTCAACAGAGGTCCCACCTCACTGGGCTTTTTCCCCTTGCTGAGGGAGCAGAGCTCATTTAGGAGATGACCATGGTGGTTTCAGGCTACCTGGGAAGTGAAGCTGCTCAATCCGTGTCTCAGCACTGAACTGAACAGCAGTAGGATGCTAAGACCTCAGGGATGTCGCTCCTCCGATGGGAGCTGCCAGGACAGGTAAGTCAGGCGGCACGAAGCATGCACGCTGCCTCTGCTCCACTCCGCTGACTGAACATGTGAACTGGAGCAGAGGGTCAGCAGCTACAAGGAGAAACCATTGCTACAACTCAGCCCTGAGAGGTGGCTTTAGGTAGGCTCCTGGTGAGAACTGGCTACTGCCCTTCCTGAGGCACAATGTCTCTCTTCTGATAAATTTGATTTCAACTCCAGTCATGAGCTCCCCTCAAACTGCCCCACAAAAATCCCAGTGGTTTTTAGATAGGTATGGTGAGTCATCCAAGCCTGAAGAAAATGCTTCTCCTTTCTCCATGAAAGGAAAGCACTGAAGTCTCCTCTTTTGAATTTAACTGAGGTTCTGGCTGGGGCCTGTTCTGGGACAGACTTTTCTTCTTGGGGCTTTTTTTTTTTTTTTTCCAAAAAAAACCCCCAAACAAACCACAAACCTAGACCCCAGAGAACATTAATTGAGGAATACCAAAGTCTTGTTCTCTCACCACCATTTGCAGCTGAGCCAACGGGAGACCTGAGCTCCATCTCCTTGTGTCTCAGTGGAAGGAGATGACATTGTCCACGACTGCTGGGCCAAGGAATGGGTCAGTCTGCACAGAAAGAGCCAGCATGAACCTATGCCTCCTGAAGCATTCACACTTAAGGTCATGTGTTTTCTTTGAAAACATCTCATAAGGAGGAAATGTTCAAAGGAGCAGATAATTAACTGGCAAATGTCAGCCTGAAGTTTCTCAGACCCCCTGAGAGGACAGATGCTGTTAGACAGACTGAATCCCACAGGAGACCTGGGAAAACGGTGCTTGGGGAAAAGCAGAATGGGATGGGTGCCCAAGCTTGAGCCTTCAGGGAGCAAGAGTCAGCCGAAATGTTGGACAGCAGGAGAGCAGCCATGCTAAACAAAAACATCAGCGGGAAGGGGTCGAAGGACCTTTCACGAAGGGCTGTGAGCCAGGACAGAGAGGTCAAAGCATCCTCAGGGGACTTCTGCAACCTTTCTTAATAAAACCCAGCCAATCTACCCCCAGAAAGAAATGTTACTCCAGTTCTTCTAGGTTTACTGGAAAACCTGGAGGGAACTAGCTAGCTGGGGTGGAGGTCTTCACAGCTAAGCCAGGAGAGCAGCAGCCTCAGGAGAGTCCCAGTTTTGCACACTTTTGCATGTGCCCAGCTCCTTTTCCCAGAGCTGACCACCTTCCCTCTGGGCCATGCAGCTGATGGGTGGCAGTGCCTTCCAGTGGTTTCACAGAGGCTAGCGGGCTAGTGCCGCAGCGGCTGCAATGGAGCCGTCAGCACTACTGCAAGAGAGCAGGAGAAAGCCTCTGCAGGATGCCTCTAAAGCACAGCCAACTATGGAGGACTTCACAGCCACACCTGGACCACTTCTAATCCCAGGCTGTGCTCATTCCATTTTCATCGCTTCACCATCATCTCTAGCAGCAAAAAGGCCAAATGCCTCTCAGCAGCCTATCATATACCCTGATACAGTGAGTTTATGATCTAGGGAGAAGTTTAAACATCTACCTTCATCTTGTCTTCTGCACCCCAGGAGTTTCCCCAGAGACTGACAGAAATACAGTAACCAGTAATGGAGCTAGCTTCAAAAAAAGAAATAATTTACAACCTTCTCCAGCAAGTTCTCAGCAGAGGCAAAAGAACCACGTGAGTCAAGCTGCAATGCCATCCATGGTCAGGTCTTCAAGGAGTGAGGCACCGAGAGCTATGCCTCTGCTGTCAGGGTCACAGAACCCTCCCAGCAGGCTGGCACAACTAGTGGCCAGCCCTTATATTTAAGCACAGATAGCATTCCTGTATGGGTGTGAACTTGACAAGCCTGGCTGCTTTTGACAGGTTCTACTAATTGTTCTGAAAAGACCAGTTCTGTTGAGCTTTTCTTAAGTCGCTTTCCTGAGTAACAGGATGAAATGCAGAAAGCTGGAGTTAGAATAAATTTACTAGCTGGTGAAAGGCTAGTGCACCGACAGCACAGAAAGAGCAGAGAGGGTGCTGGTGCTCACAAAAAGCAAGGTCTGTAGTTTTTACTTCCATGGCTCCTCATACATCATGCTTGTGTTTTCCTCACACCCCTCAGCCCCACATGCTAATATACATGTTTGCAAATCTTAAAGCATTAGTAAAATAGATTAAGGCTCAACAGGAGTTTTGCATGGCTAAATCTCAGCTGGAGCTGCCAAAACTTAATGCTAATAAAGGTTTTGGAAGAGAAGAAATCTCAGCTTGAGTTTTCAACTAATTCCTAACTATCAGGAGTTGCAGGGAGATATGTAGAGAGCCAGAAGGTGGAGGAGGAAGGAAAGGGCTTTATGTGAGGACATTGCCTATAGTGGTTGTCCAGCAGAGAAGTTGCATTATCGAAAGGGATAACCAAGTCAGCTAGGACTTTGCAGCTGAAGAAAAGAGGCAGCTGACAAACACATGGCAGAGCTGCATGCAGTCATAAGGGGTCTGAAAAAGGGCAGTTGGTGATTTACCACCTCTTTTAATGCAACCAGAGAACATCAAAAGAAGACATTAAGAGTAAGCATGACACCAAACAGGACATGGTTCCTTGCACAGTTTGTAGTTAAAACCACAGGCCTCCCTGCAAAGCAATGTCATGGAAACCAAAATCCCATGGGAGCTGAAAAGGAGGGTGAAAAAGCTCAAGGAATACAAATCTGCAACATACACAGAAATCACATCCTTCTCATGAAGCTGAACCAGGCTGAACTCTTCCCAGGCATCTGCTGACATTCACAACCACATACATGCTCTTCCTGGGCTCAACTGTCCTTGGCTGCAAACCGGTGCAGCCAGCCACTCTTACCTGCTCACCTGGCTTTGGCATGGCACTGGGCCGGGCAGACCTCAGGCTCGGTACCAGCCAGCCAGCTCCACTCCTCAGTTCTCACCGCAACGTGCCCCACACCTTCAGCTCAGGAAATCACCAAGAGGCACTGGGGCACTGCAGGCTTCCCATGCTGTCCCTGGCGCTGAGGGATGTGTTTACCAGGAGCAGCCTCCCGGGAAGCAGTCAGGCTGGAGACAGCAAAACTGAAAGAGTGCAGATACCATCAGAGCGGCTCTCCCCGCTCAAAGGCAGACTTCACAAAAGTTCAGTGTCTGATGAGAGGCTCAATTCAGAAACAAAAGAGCTGCTGCTTAGAAAAAGGCATGAGAACAGTGACAAAAAAGGGTTGCCTTAGCACCAGTATCGAGCAGTTGCAGGTAAAATTTGTTTTCAGTCTGATGGTTTTGTTTTATACCTGCACTTTCCCCTTAAAGAAATGTTTGCTTTGTTGTTTGGTTGAAGTTGTTAGGAAGCAGTCAGCTGTTACACTGAATTACATGCTTTTTATTATGCAAAGGCTGACACTGTCTGAGCTGTAACTGGGTGAATGTGAACAGCATATTAATTCAAAGTCTGTATGATTACACTTTACCATTAAAGGTCACTCAGCATTTTCTATTTGCCAAGTCAGTGATTTCTGATGTGTAAGGACCTCTAGATGTTTACACATTATTTCTAAGGTATGTGCAAGAATCAAAGCAAGCCCATTGAAAGGCAGGCTTCAGCTCACTGCATGAACCATCATGTTCTTAGATATAAAACGTAAAGACAGTAAAAAGTATCCAAAACTTTTAGTAAAGCCACAGTGCAAGTATTATTCCTGAGTTATGTCAGACAGCATTGGGATGGCGGCCTGATTTAAGAAAAAATGCACAAAGATAGCATCTTTTATTCAGAGAATTCAGTGGCGTATGTACTAGACATCTTGCATTTACTTTTTTTTTGTTCAATTTGTTCCGAGAATATGTAACAAACTAACAGGCAGGTAGTGTGTTTCCATAATCTTTAGGTATCTCAGATGGCAGAATGATGTTTAGATAGGCTACAAGTCTGCCCCACATGGTTTTCAGCTCCATGGAAGCTAAAACTTGTATATGTCTAAGTGCCTTGTGAGCCTACCAGAAGTCACCTCTGTATCTTTAAGCAACTAAATTATTTCCAAAATCCAGGCCAACATCTGCTGAGCCTTGAGAACTTGCAGGGTGCATCCTTTCCTGTGTGCTGTACATTCTCTATGTCTGGCTAAATAAGCACTGTTTTAATGGATGGAAGTACAGAAGGACAGTATATCAGGAGAGCTCATCTTCCTTTTTTCGAATCAGTATTACAAGCACGGTTTAAGAGAGTATCCCAAAGTGATTAAAATATTCTTTGCACATTAATTTCATTGAACAGTAAAAAAAAAAAACAAACCAGCAAAACCCCACCCACACTCAAAACCCAAACCATGATACACAAGAGCAACTGCGAGAATTTACATTTGCAAAGGTGTAAAAACCTGCATTTCCTCTGTGGCAAGGGCAAACTTTCTGTGGTGGAGCAACCACACAGCAAGAGAGCACGGAAAAAGACGTATGTATCTCCCTCTAAGTTAGACATTGCTCATTGACCCTGATGATTTCATACAACGTGTTTAAATTAATTTTATAGCTTTCACCTAAATTGTTCTGAGTCTTTAACTAGATATAACAGAAGGAATATGGACCAGAAATTTGGCTGAAGTTTGATCTAAGCCATCTTCTCCCTGGTGCAATTGAAACAGAAGCTCAACAAATTTCATATAAGCACTGGGGGACTGAAAAGACGACCTTGCAAGCGTGGACTGCTGTCTTGCTAAGAAATCCCAAGGTAAAGAGTGCCAGCACCAGCCTCCTTGGGCAGCTGTGGCCCCACGAATGGTCAGGAGCCACCAGGCTGTTTCAGCTGTGGCAGGAAGGCAGAAGACACCAAAGGTGACACGTCCCGCACAAGCAGCACAATGTTGGCCATCTGGCACTAGTGTCCCACTGGTGAAGAGGTTAATACTACTTCTCTTTTCCTCATTAGGCCACAGTGAGTCCACAGACAAGAAAGCTAATGAAAACCAGAACTCACTGGTACTAGAATTTGTTTTCTTTTGAGAAAAGGGCTTTCCTGGTAAGACTTCTTCCGCTACCACTGAAATGCAGCTATCTCCCGGACTTAAGTGCATCTTGCCATCATATTTGGCATTTGTTCAGGCTGGGAGATGCTGTTGTTACCCCACTGACACTTCCTGTTTGAAAACTCTTGTAAAAAAATTATGAGCACACTTTGGAGATAAGCCACCTCTTCCATTGTGCCATTTCATGCAAAGAAGAGAAAGCAAGCCCCATTCATTGCTTCTGTAAAAAGGGAGGCTTTTATTGTGTAATCTGTGCTGTCTGGGTTGTTTTCTCACTGCTCCTGAACTACTGTATCACGGACTCAAGATGATGCCTTCTTGTTCAGTCCTTTCACTGGGTGTCAAAAAAATTGCTGTGGCTGCGATGTGAAGCCCTTGGCAAGCATGATAGTGGCCAGTGTGCTTATGCCTTGCCAGCCTATCTTCAAAACCCAGCTCCAGCCTGTCTCGTTAGGCTTACCCAGCGGTCACAGCACTGAAAATCTTTTCATACAGTTAGCAAAGCAAGCCATGGCAAATGCCACACACTTCCCGCAGCCAGAGCTGGTGGCTGAGGTGCTTGGTGGAGGTGGAAATGCAGAGTTCCCACTCTGACTGACAGCTTGATCCCTGACAGCTTGATCCAGTGCCCCAGCAGGTTGGTTTGCTTACAGCATCCAGGAAGTACAGTCAATTCAGGAGCAATTCAGGCTTCAAGGGCTAGGTAATACCTGAGCTCCTCTGACTCCTGATTCAACCCTGTAGCAACCTAGCCCACACCCAGAGGGCCAGGCCGCACCCCACCCTGCTTTTAAACCCCATCCACAACCTGCCTTGCTCACCTCCATAATGCAGAGAATAAATGCTTGGATGCATTTATTCCCAGGAGCCTGTGGTCTCCGACAGGAGCTGACACAACAGCAAGAGGTATCCCAGAGCAAGGATGGGCTGCGCTTGGAAAAGCACCTGGAAATGTACTGCAGAAGCATACTTCAAACAATGCCGTTCCTGAGACGAACAGGACACGTGGCCAGGCTGAAGTGTTGGGCAGACACTTACAGCTGGTCTCAAGTAGCTTTTTCATCCCACGGAAGCATACATTTCTATACCCCCACCTCATCTCAGTGCAAACAGGAAAGAAGAACTGGAAACAGCCTCTGTTACCGTGGGTGCCGGAGGACGGGAATCCCCTCAGAAAGAGGTTCAGATGTTTAAGACACAAATTGCTTAAGACCTAAATTTGTCCATCTGCAGCCCCACCTCTCTGCATGGTGATGATTCTGAGGGACCTTGACAGGCTGGAAAGGTGGG